>JAADYF010000280.1:0-27294 GCA_023338175.1 Phytopythium delawarense
AACGAGCGCGTCGTCGACGACCTGCTCGCGCAGCTGCCGGAGCTGCACACCCTCGAGATGGAAACCTTCCACCTGTGCGTACTCGCAGCAAGCACCAGTCAGCCTGTCTGGTATGGGACCGCACTGCAAAGACACTGACGCCTCTGCGTGCTCACTCACCCCTCAGTCTGGACCTGGCGCAGCGCAGCCGCGGCTCCATCGCCGCCACGGCCGCCGTGCTCGTGGTCGCGAACCGCCAGACGGCCCAGGTGGTTGCTGGCGACGTTCTGCAGGCCGTCGAGCAGTTCTGGGGCGTCGCCATCCTTCGCTCGCTCGCCCAGGCCCCGCTCGAGTAGCAACGGCGATCCCGTCCGCATCCAGCGTGGCGTTCCAACTGCAAGCAGTGAAGCCATCTCTGTTGGTCCCTCGACTAGTGTGGCGCGAAGGACTGTATCGATAATCCACACCAGTCAGGCTACTATTGGATGTCAATCAAACTAGTCTAATGTGCGCCACATAACACCAGGCTATTCAAGTCTCAACCCAATCTTTGGCAGCGAAGGAGCAAGTAACAAGCGACACCAACGACGACAGCAGCGGCCATGAGCGGCGACGAGGGCGGCGGCAAGCGCTGGTTCCCGCTCGAGTCCAACCCGGCGGTGATGACGGACTACGTGGCCAAGATGGGCTTCCCGTCGAGCGCCTTCAGCTTCTGCGACGTGCTGAGCACCGACGACTGGGCTCTCGAGATGGTCCCGACGCCCGTGGCCGCCGTCATCATGCTGTTCCCCATCAAGGAGCACGTACGTCGCGGCTGTGCTTAGCGGCGTGAAGTGCTCGCGAGAAACCAAATTGACGGGTTCTGCGCGGCAGACGGAGGCGTTCGCCAAGCAGGAGCGGGACCGGATCGAGCGCGACGGACAGGTCGTGTCGCCCAACGTGTACTACATGCAGCAGACCGTCGGTGCGTGCAGCGTCTCGGCCGCGCTTGAACAGCAGTAGTTTATCTGGAGACTGACGCTCACTCGTCCTTGCGTGGTCGATGGGGGTAGGCAACGCGTGCGGGACGGTGGGCATTCTGCACGCCGTCGGCAACATGCGCCACCTCGTCGAGCCTCGTACGCTGTGCTGGCCGGTAATCCGTCATGTAGAGGCGAGTGCTGACGTCCCACGCTACCGGTAATGCGTTTGACGGTATTGTGATAGCGCCCTCGAGCTACTTGGCCAAGTTCTTCGACAAGACCAATAGCATGACGCCGGCGGAGATCGCCGACTACCTGGAGGGCGACGACGAGGTGCGTATGCCGCCGTCTTTGCTTCGTGTTGACGTTGGGTTCTATAGCATTACGCTGAACTCGTCTCGGCGTGGTAGCTGGAGGAGACGCACGGTGACGCAGCAGAGGCCGGTCAGTCGGAGGTACGTTGATTCTGATATTGAAGGGTGTTGCAGTACGGGTATCGGTGGCTAAAGGGCGGCACTATCTTCATGATGGCAGCAACTCGAATCGGTCGACGACCCCATCAACACGCACTTCGTCTGCTTCAGGTGCGTGTCGACTGCGCGTCTTGGATACCGCTCAAAGCGCTGCAAAGCGGCCTTAACGATCTCGACCCATGCCCTTGCTTAGCTGCGTGGACGGCCATCTGTACGAGCTGGACGGGCGGAAGAAGTTCCCAATCAACCACGGCCCGTCGAGCCAAGAGACCCTGCTCAAGGTTTGATCGGCGGGGTTGCAGCCAGATGATTGAAGGAACCAAGCTCACTAACTGTTGTTCCTTGTTGACAGGATGCATGCCGCGTCATCCAGCAGTTCATGGCGCGCGACGAAGGCGAAGTCCGCTTCACGATCCTGGCGCTAGCCAAGACGCCTGCGGACGAGCATTAGCTTCGACGGACGGACTTTGAGAGCAATCTCTGTCGGCACCAGAATGCCTATGAAACAGATACTGCAGTAACAGGAAGGTTGCTGTGGGTTCGCAGTGAGGTTCGAGCCTCAACTCGTGTCAAGCGATCGTTCAACGATGGGATATAAATATCCTACTTCTCCTGGAGACTAACAGCTTTTCGCTCAAACGCAGCGTGGATGCAAGCGTCCTGCTGCAAGGCGGGGAAGATGGTGCACCAGAGGGTCAACACGCTGTTGTTTCTTGTCTGCGCGCTTACCACCGCCGCCGATTTCACCTGCCTGGCGGTGCCCATCAACATCTTCGTATCACCCAGCGGCAGCGACGGCCTTCCCGCTGACGGCTCGATCACGCGACCATTTCGCACGATTCAGCGTGCGCGTCAGCAAGCCAATCTCATCAAGGCAGTCCCAGAGAATCGTGATACCCCCATCAATGTGCTGCTGCGCGCCGGGCGGTATGCGCTTGAGGATACGCTTGACTTTAGCAGCACCGACTCTGGCAACTCCCTCAGCGCTCGGATCACGTACCAGCCATACTGCGATGCTGCGACGCTAGCTGCTACGACTTCACGTTTACCCTTCCCATACTACCAAGCAGCATCAACGTCAGCCTCGACGGCCACCTCGTCATCGCCGAATCCCCCACGAATGCTGTGGAATGGGATGGGGAACCCGAGCGCTTGGACTGGCCCCGTCGACCCATTTGCGCAGATGGGCATCAACAAGACCAACAACTCGCTGCTCACGACGTCTTCCAGCGTTGCGAGTTCCCAGGCATCCGTCAGCTCTGGAAGCGTCTGCGTTGACAAGAACAACCCACGAGCCAACGACGCTGACGAGACTGACGGTTTGGCGTTCACCAACGGACACACTTGCTTCGCGAATGGCCCTGTCGCCACCTGTGTGTCGGGTTGTATGGCCGCGTGTCAGTCGCACTATGGACACAGTGACTACCCCGACGAGTTCATTGCCAAGTTCAAGCACCTGTTCGGCAAAGACCTGTCCAAACACGAGGACTGTGTTGAGGTCTGCGCGCTCTCCTGTCGCGGGTGCGAGCGCGTGGAGCTTTCGGGCTCCGTCTTGCTGCCTGCTGGCTCCGTCACGAACTGGAGACTCCATCGCACGCTGCCTTCGTCGCTCAAAGTGTTCGCGGCGGACCTATCGGCATATCTTCCGGCTGCAACTGCTGTTCCATCGCAGCCGAAAGATTTCGAGTCCTTCACGACCCTGTTCGTGAACGATGTGATGCTTCCTCGTGCAGGCTTCCCGGACTGCGAAGTGGTGGCCGCGTCTCCAAGTGCCGACACGGCGTCGCCAGCATACTTCAACACTAAGAACTCGCTGCGTTGCGGATTTGCTTCCGTCGCTAGCTTCGACACGCCAACTTCATTCAAGTATGACACATCGTCGTTCTCGAGTCGAGTAGGGGGCTGGGCCGCGTCTGCAGCATCAATGGCGACGACAGCGAGTGGAACGGAGACCCATAACGACATGGTCGTCACCCTCCGGCCTAATGCGTCCGAGCCTGGCGCGCTGTTCTACTCGCTTTCAGCCGTCGACGCAGCCGAGAGTCGACTCGTTGTGGGTGGAGGCGGCGCGGAGATCTCCTACTCGATGTTCGAAGATGAATTTGTCGTCTCCGACAGCCCAACGCAGGCGAGTTTCCGCGTGGAAAACGTCCTCGACGAGCTGGACGCGCCTGGCGAGTGGTTCTTTGATGCCTCCTCACGAACTCTGTACCTGATCCCGCTCGACTCTCGTAGCGCCACCGTGTCGACTCTAGCCAACTCGGTGATTGAGATCCCGCGACTGCACCAGCTCCTCCGAGTCAGCGGAACGCGCGCGAACCGCTTCGTGTCGGCCACGCATGCGCACGAAACGCTGACGGAGATGGACTCATCCCCTGTCGTGAGCAACCTTCGCTTCCGGCACCTCATCTTCTCCGGGACGCAGCTGCACCATCTCAACGTGTGTACGTCCTGCATCTTGAGCTCACTCCGCTCCATGCAATTCGACTCATGACAATGTGTCTGCCAGACGAGCGCGTTCCGGGATCCGAGTGGCCAATGACCCGCGTTGCCGCCACGTTCATCGAGTCAGCGATCAATGTGTCGGTTGAGCACTGCGTGTTCTCCAAGATCGGTGGCAATGCTCTGATGGTGTCAGGCGTGAGCACCAACATCAAGATCGTGAACAACAACGTGTCGTTCGTCGGTAGTTCAGGCATCGCCGTGTTGGCGCGTCGCGCTCCGTCGCTCGTTGGAGGCCCGCCGGAGATTCTCCTCGCATCGCGCGATCTCAACATGTCGTTCAACCAAGTTCACCACATCGGACAAAGCGTCACGCACTCGGCCGCCATCATGGTCGTCGGCGCTCGCAACTCGTCGGTCGTCGAGAACCTCGTTTTTGGCGTCCCATCTAACGGCGCCGCGTACGTGATCCGCAACGCTCTAGGCGCTTCGGTTGGAGATGCAGCGCCTTTGATTCGCCCCATGCGGTCGCTACTGCTAGCGACACATCTTCCAACGGCTCAAAGCGTCGAGCTGTCGACGTCCACGGCCATGTCGGTGCCTCTCTCTGGGTTCGATGTGCCTCTCGTCGCCAAGTTCATTGGCGCGCCAGCCTGCGACAGCAGCAACTACCTTGGAGGCGGTGGAAATGGACGAACAGACTCGCCGTATGCAGAGCCCGACGCGTTCACCTACACCGTGTGCTCCGGGTGCTGTCCCGTTCATGCCAATGGCGCCGTCATGCGCGTGGTAGAGCGTTCAACAGAGCCGACGCACGCCCAGCTGCTCTCGCTCGCTGCTTCGAGCTCGTCGGCGCTCGAGTCCGCCAACCAGAGACGCACAGCGGTCGTGTACCCGGGCCAGTCGCTCGAGATCGCAGTGGTGTCCTCGCGCGTGTTCCAGTCGGCCGTCACCGTGTTCGTCGGCTTCCACATCGAGACTCCTAACCAAGTGCTGGAGCTCCCGCTCGCGCGCTCGTCCTGGCGGGTCGAGACGCGCGGCTGCGTCTTCAGCGACGTGCAGTTCGAGGCCACGTGCACCGGGCCTTGCGGTGTCAGCAACGATGACACGGGGAGCATCTGCGGCGGCCAAGGAGGAGGACTCAACTCCAACTCGGATGCCTTGCGGTGGAGCGCGGCCGCCTGTCAGTCCGTCGATGGGTACGAGGTCGACTTGGCGTCGCGCGTGTGCGTCGGGCCGTTCGAGGCGTGGGCTGACTGCAGCAACTCGGGCGTCGCACTGACCTCGCACATGTACTACAACTGCTCCATCACTTGCCGCGCGACGACGTGCGTGTGATGATGGCGCTCGGAGTCATCATGCGCGCTGGTGGTGGGCATCATCAGGGATTATGAGCGACACGACGACCGAGGAGAGGCATCATCCGCCCCTCGACCACCGCAATGCGGATGGGCTCCGTACCGACCATCAAAACGCCGCCGCGCATCACGTGCCAAGCATTTTTTAACGAGTTTCTCTTTCATGTGGTCTTGTACTGTTCTCTCGCGTGGCGACGCCTCTCCTGCCTCCTCTCCTTCTGCGTCGCCACGCCACGCCATCACTCTCTTCGCCGGCGTCCGTCGCGACGGACCCACGGCCACTTGTATGTATGTACGCTCGTCGCCTGTCGTCTGCCGCCTACTGCCCGGCGCGTCACGAGAGCGTCGACGGCCGGCCGACGAAGCTGAAGCCGTCGAAGTCGTTGCGCACGCCGCCGCCGCCGCCGCCGCGCGCATTCTTGTTCATCATGACGCTGCCCTCGCGGTCGCGCGCCGTGATCTCGTTCATGTTGCGCGGCGCGTAGTGCGTGTCGAGCTTGCCCACGCCCGGGTTGAAGGGCGGCATCACCTTGCGCTCCAGCAGCGCCGGCCAGTCGATCGACTCGAAGAACGGGTGCGTCAGCACCTCGTCGGCCCCGCGCGGGCCGCTGCCGAGCCGCATCGTCGGGTCGCGCGTCAGCAGCTGCACAATCAGTCGATCGACCCGTCAGTCCGTCAGTTCACATCCCTATCGTCACCGCAGCATCACGACCAAAGAGACCCCACGTACCCCATTGATGAGCGAGATGGCGGCGTCCGAGAAGTTGGGCGAAAAGGTGACCCAGTCCTGCTTGAGGATCGTCTGGAACATGATGTCGCGGTTGCGGTGGTAGTACGGCGGCTTGCCGCCGATCATTTCGTACAGCAGGATGCCGAACGACCACCAGTCGGCCGCCTTGCCGTACGTCTTGCCGCGCAGCAGCTCCGGCGCGATGTACGCGGCGGTGCCGCAGAACGTCGTGGCGCCCTTGAGCCCAGAGACGCCCACCTTGGACAAGCCGAAGTCCGTGATGCGCACGTGGCCCTCGTGGTCCATCAGCACGTTCTCAAGCTTCGCATCGCGGTAAATAATGTTGGCGCTGTGCAAGTGCGCAATGGCGGCCGCCACCTCGGCCGCGTAGAAGCGGGCCCAGTCCTCAGGGAACTTGCGGCGGCGGCGAAGGTGCGTCGCGAGCGACCCGCCGCTCAGGTAGTCCATGACCAGGTACAGCCGCGACTCGCTCTGGAACGCGTAGTGCAGCTTGACAACGAACGGGTGCGAGATCTCCGTCAGGATCTTGCGCTCCGCCATGGTCGTGTTCACCAGGCCCGACGACACGACTTGCTGCTTCTTGAGCACCTTCATGGCATAGCACTCGCCCTGCCGCGGCGGCGTCACCTTCCGACACAGGAACACCTTGCCGAAGCCGCCCTGACCGACCACCTTGAGCAACTCGAAGTCCTTGTCCGAGATCAGCCGCGAGGGCGAGTTCCCGGACGAGCCACCGCGCTGGTGCTGCTGCTGCACCGGCTTCGGCACCGGCTTGGGCAGGTAGTACGTCGCTTTGATCTTGTCCTCCGAGCTGGTGGCAGTCGTCGCGGTCGAAGGCGTCGTCGTCGTTGTCGTCGTCGCCGCCGCGGTGCCGTTCGCCTTCTCTGCGTCATCGCCCGTCGACAGGTCACTCGACTCCTCCGCGTCCGTCTCGCCAATAACCACAATGTTCGACTGGCGACGCGGCCGACCTGCAGGCAGCGCGTCGCCGCCACCGTTGCCATTGCCATTGCCGCGCGCCATGGATGCCGTCGGGCGCGTGTGCTGCTTGTTCTTGCGCTTCCGCAGCTCGACGCGCACGTGCTTGACTACCGCTGTCATGCCGGGCTGCTGCGGGTTGGCGCTGACGAACGCGAACGCCGGGTCCTCCGCCTTCTCCAGCGTCTTGGGCGTGTTGTCCGCCTCCTGCGACGGCATGAACCCGAGCGACAGACAGACGCAGTTGACGCGCGCCTGTGAGTCGACGATCTGCGCACCAAGCGGCTCGTACGACGCCTCCCAGTTGATGGACCGACGGCCAAGCAGCTCCAGCACGCCCGGACTCTCGTTGTGGTCGATCTCATGCCGCGACTCGATGAGAGCAACGCGGTGGATCTTGTCGCGCGCGCTGTCCTCGAACGTCTCGAGGATCGACTTGACCAGCGCACCGCCGCGCGCGAACGCGATGATCGACACCTGGCCGCGGCACTTGGCCACAAAGTGCTCCCACACGAACAGCACGTGCTCCTGCGGAGTGGAAGAGTTGGGGATGGGCACTTCGCGCTCGAAGCCGCCAGCCTCGTACACGACGGCGCTGTTGCTGAACGGGTTGCACGTGATGATGCCGTAGCCCTCGTCCTGCGCGCGGTTCAGGTACGGCAACATGGACCACTTGTGGTCGATCGTGAGCGGCGCGTTCGTCGGCGCGTCCGGGTCCTGCTTCCACACGCCCATCGGCCCGGAGTCCGACAGGAACAACACCAGCTTCTTGGCTGTCGTGTACGCCATCGATGTGTAGATGCGGCAGCGCACCGGCGACTCGGCCGACGGCACGAACTGCGGCGTGAAGTTCAGCTCGTGCTCCATAAATGTGTACAGGTCGCGGCGGGCCGTGGACGGCGAAGGCGCGATCGACCTGCGCGCCATCGACGCCGCTGGCTTGGGCTTGGCCGGCTCCTCGAACGCTGCGATGCCGCGCGTGTCGAGCTCCAGCGAGTCGCTCGAGCTCGTGCGGCGCCGGCGCGCAGTGTCCTCTGTCTTGGGGGTCTCCTCCAGCTTGGGGGCCGCCTTCTCCTTCGGCGCCATCTTCTCGGGCTCCTCGTCGTCGTCCTCCTCTTCCTTCTCCTCCCGGGCGGTCAGGGATGTCCGCTCGTCCGGCACGACAGTAGGTGCCTTGCTCGGTAGTCCAGGCTCGTTCTCGTCCTCCTCGTCGCTACTCGACTCGGCAAGCAGCTCTGCTGTCGTCTTGCGAATGCCCATGGCGCCCACGCGAAGACCCGACGCGGACGTGCGCGGCACCACAGGCTTGGGCACGGCCGCGGGCTCGGCCTTCGATTCCTCCTCCGAGTCGCTGAACGATGTGAAGCTGTATGGCTTAGGCTCAGGCGCCACAATGTCGAAGTTGGGCTTGAGCGCCGGCGTCGACTGGGTCTTGACCGTTTTGACTGTCTTGACCGTCTTGCTGCTCCGCGGCGGCGTCGGTGGGAGCACCTCCCGTCTGGGTGGCTCGGGCTTGGGCGACGCCTGCTCCTCCGGCTCCTCCTCCTCTTCGTCCTCCTCATACACGGGCATCGGCGTCGGCACAGCGGCAACAGGCGACTCAATGGCAGGCACAGCGGCGACAGGCGACTCGACGGCAGGCTTGGAGGCGACTGGCGACTCAACGGCCGGCTTGGCAGCTTCCCGCGCGGCGTCAATATCCTCTTCGTCGTCGTCCTCCTCCTCCTGCTTGTGCTCGTCCTCCTCCTGTCGCTCCTGGTGATCCCTCCGCGCGTTCTCAACGACCTTCACGTCCTCGAACGCGCTGACGTCGTCCTCGAACGCGCTGATGTCGTCCACCTGCGCCTGCAGCGGCGTCAAGCGCGAGCCGTCCGGCTTGTCAGCGACCTCGACGCCGTCCGGCGTCTGCATGACGGCGAGCAGCAGCGTGCGCGCACCCTCCGAGAGCGCCTCGAGCTCGTCGAAGGGCGTGTTCTCGTCATCAAAGTCCATCTGGTCGGCCAGGTCGTCCGCGTCGGCGCTGGCGCCCGCGTCCCCGGCGTGGCCGAGCGCCGAAGCGTTGGCGGCCGAGTAGCGCGCGCGCTCCTTGACGGTCGTGCCGCGCAGGTTGAAGCCGCAGGCGCCGCAGAAGCGCGAGCCCGTGAGCACGGCGCTGCAGTTGGGGCAGCGCTTCTTCTCCGTCTCTGGCTCCTCGTCCACCGTGTTGAGCTTGCGCAGCGCGTTCATCCACTTGTTGCGCTCGCGGTCGTTGTCGGCGTAGACGTAGTACGGCACCTGCTCGCTCGTCATGAACATGAAGCCGAAGGGCTCGCCGTCCCAGCGCTGCACGTCCTCGACCGTGACCTCGGCCAGCGGCTTGCCCTTGGCGCTGCCGGCCATCTCAAAGTCCGAGTAGTAGGCGATGGAGGAGCCGCGCAGGATGAAGTACCGCTTCTTCCAGCTCTTGCGCTTGTGGCCCTGCTTGGTCAGGTAGCCAGCGCAGGCCACGGGCTCGGGCAGGTTGGCCGTCGACTTCTTGACGGTCGCGAGCCACTTCTGCTGCTCGCCCTGCGTGTCGGCGCTCGCGTAGAAGACGTTGCCCGTGACGGTCTGGAACATGAGTCCGTGCGGCTCGCCGTCCCATGGGGCGACCGAGCGCACCTCGACTTCGGCCATGGCCGACTGGTTCTCGCGGTACGCCTGCTGGTCCATGTAGTGGCGCAGCACCGTGCCCGAGAGCACGTAGTAGGCGGCGCGCTGGCTCGGCACGAGGTGGCCGCGCTTGGTCAGGTAGCCCTCGCAGCTGGCCACGTCGTCCTCCGTCTCGACGACGAACTCCTGCAGCGCGCGCATCCACTTGGCGCGTTCGGCGGCCGAGGACGCGTAGACGTAGTACGGGATCTGCTTGGCCGTGTAGAACATGAAGCCGTGCGACTCGCCGGACCAGGGCGCGACCTTGGCGACCGTCACGGCGCCGTACTTCTTCGACTTGTCGTCGCCGGAAAAGTACTCGAGCACGTTGCCGCGCAGCGTGAAGTAGCGCGTCTTCCAGTTTGTGAACAGGTGCCCGCGCTTGGTCAGGTAGCCCTCGCACTTGATGGGCTCGAGCGCGCCGGCCTGCGGGGCCCCCTCGGGGATAGTGGGCACGGCCGCGTCCTTGTCGCGGTTGAGCATGGCGAACGTCTCGCGGCTGAACAGGCTGCGGCGCGAGGAGGACCGGCGGCTGCTGCCTCCTCCTGCTCCCGGCGGGTTGAAGCTCGAGCCGCTCGAGGGCGCCGTCTGGCTGAAGGTGGAGCCCGAGGCCGAGAGCGGCGCCGTCGAGTAGTACGGCGCGTTGAGCGACGTGGGGCCGAGCGAGTGGCCGTGGTACGGCTGGCCCTGGTGCTGCGCGTACGGGTGCTGCTGCGCGTACGGCTGGCCGGCGAGCCGCGGGTCGTCCAGGCTCGACAGGCTCGGGTTGGAGGACGGGCGCGCCATGGGCTGTGCGAAGGCCCCCGGCGGCGGCGGCGGCGGCGGCGCGCGCGAGAAGAAGCTGCTGCGCACGCCGCGCGCGGACGAGGGCGTGCGCAGCGCCGGCGCCGTGGCGGCGAAGTCGGCGGCCGAGGAGGAGGACGAGGAGCGGCGGATGGACTCGCGCAGCGCGTAGGACGTGGGCGACGTGACGAGGATCTCGTCCTCCTCGGCGGCGTACGGGGCGGGGGGAGGCGCGCTCATGCCTGCAGCATGCGCCGGCGGCGAGGCGTCCGGCGGCCGGAGGGGAGCGGGGGCTGCGCGCGCGGCGGGGACTGCGGGAGGGCGGCGGACGGCGGACGGCTGGCTCGGCCGGGGCCCGCGCGGTCGCTTCTCGCCTTCTCGCGTGGTTGTCTGTCCGCGCTTTGGATGCGGCAGGTGTGGGGGGAGGGGGGTGTCCCTCGTAGGAGGGTTCTCGTCCCGTGTGGGAGGAGAATGTTCCGAATGCAGATGGGTGGGGTCCCGTCTTGGAGGCTGGTCCGGACGACTCGTCCCGAATTGGAAGGAAAGCCGCCGACGAAAAGGCGAAAGGTTGGTGCGAACCCAGCAGTGGCGAAATGACGCCGTGCTGGACGCTGACGCGGCCGCTTTCACTTGCGGTTTCTATAGGCCGCGCGCGCGTTGCCAGAGGGGGGCCGGCCGCTTGGGATGGAGCACTGCAACGCGTTGCCATGACGGCGCGTCGTAAATGCCCACGAGGATCTGGTGTTCGCCACGTTGGCGGGAGGAGAACTGGACGACGTGGCACCGCGTCTGAATGGCCCGAATTTTAGCCAATCATTTCGGCGAAAAGGCTAGAATAATGAGTCGTGATTCGCTAAAAGTACCGGTACAAGTCAGATATCACTATCAATTCAAAGAGTTGACACAGTACACTATCCACAGCCGCTCGTGATTGATATCCAAGCGACACCTGGGGCTGCTCGACAACAACTCATTTCCAGTTCTCCCGACCCGCGGCTTCATGGTCGCCGTGTGGTCGTCGACCACTGGTCGATAAGGCAGCCAGACGGACATGGCCAGTGTCACGGACATCAACTCGTACCACTTGATCCGCACATGGCTTGGCTCCAGTTCCAGCGTCACTAACTTCAAGATCGCCATCGAGATCGTCAATCCCTTGTCATTCCCATGCAGCATTCCATGCCCACACGCCATGACGATGAGTATGAACACGTTCGTCTTGGCGTCACACACTTCACTCACCGTGCTCGCGTCTACGCACCGGGAGGCGTCGAAGTCCATCTGCCTAATATCCATGGCGTGGCGAATCCAGGTACATCCGCTCTTGAGCTGCCACCTCAGCTGTTCTCTTCGAAGTAGCCGCTCCACGCCACTCTCCCCGAACGACTCGGGGCTGCGCAGGCTCCTGCCTTCCATGCACTCGGACAGAATGCGCAGGTTCACGGGCGAGCTGCGCAATCTACATGTGCTCGAGTGTCGTCACATCCTTGATATCCGTCGGGCACGAAGGCGTCCACGAGCTTGATATGCTTGCGACTACGGACTGGGGAATCGTGGCGGTCCCCTCGTGAAACGCGCGCAGCGATGATCGACTGCCGCGACAGTGACATTGAGTCGCGACAGCGATGCTTGGATTTTGCCCTGCCTCGTGTGGGAGTGTCGTGCAGCTTGTGGCTAGCCTTCTGAAGAACCGTGATCGTCCTTCCTTCGCGAGCATGGACACAATGGTGTCGACGATAGACGTCCACAGCAACCTCTGCCAATGCGGACGACGGCGATGCCCGTGTTGCCGCCGGGGCCGATGCATGCCGTCATAGCTCCAGTCACCTCAACCAGCGGCTCCAAGTCCGCTCCAAACTTTCAAGCGAGGACCAGGCATCGGCCGACCGAGCTTCATCAGTCTGAACCCCTCGCAGCTTCATGAACGCGTGCATCTTTCTCCCAGCTCAAAATCCGCAAACCCCGCATGATGTCGCATTGGCCGCTCGCGTTACGAGTCTAAACTACTGCTCCAATAAAAAACAAAATGGCACCCACCGCTCGAGGATCCTTGGAGGACCGACCGCGTTAGGACCGCCTGGAGAGTGCGGGGATGGCGCTGCTGGCGCGGTAGCCGTCCAGCTTGCCCGTGAGGTAGCTGATGGGCGGTAACCGGCCGCCAAGCGGCGCCGCAAGCCCGCCGACGCTCATACCGGGCGACTGCGGCGAGGTGCCTGTCGCGGCGGCGTACTGACTATTCCGAAAGGCGTCCGACGTGTTCTGGTCCTGCGCGCCGAGCCCGAGGTGGCCGAGCCCGCCGCTGAGCCCGTCCATGGCGCCACCGTGCATGCTGACCCCCGGGGATCCACCCGGGAAGGACGAGGCGAGCGACAGGATCGAGTGCAGGCTCTGGTGGCCGCCGCCGTCGTCGAGCCCGAAGCTGCCGAGCTTGGCGCGCCGAGAGACGTTGATGAGCCGGTGCTTGCGGTCGCTCTTGCGCTGGTGCTCGTTCTGGCGCATGCGGTGGAAGCTGCAGAGGGTGTGCAGCTGGCCGTTGCGCTTGGTCGCGCGCGGGTTGCTGCACTTGCCCGACTTGTACTTGCACGCCTGCTCGCTCATGAGCGGCGACGTGAGCACCTCGGCGCCCGAGAGCGCGAGTCCGCGCCGGTTCTGCTGCGCCAGCCGCTGCCGGCGGTGGGTCGCCAGGTCCGTGCGCCGCGCCGCCGCGCCGCCGCTGCTTGGGAGGGGAGAGGAGCTGCTGGAGGCGCCTGCGGCCGATCCCAACATGCCCCTGTCGCGGTCGCGGTCGCGGCGTCTGTCAGTCCGACGGGTCGGCCTGCGGTCTCTGTCGCTGCTGCTGCTGCTGCTGCTGCTCGCGCCACGCGCTCGATCGAACGAACGCGACACTCAAGAGGGAGCGAATCGAAAAGTGCTCGGCGCGGGGATGCGGCGCGCCAGTCGGCCGGTCGGTCGGCGCACGGGACGCGGGCGGGCAGCCGCACGCACAGACGGACGCACGGACGGACGGCGCAGGCAGGCAGGCAGGCAGGCAGGCAGGCACAGCGCAGGCACAGGCAAGTGGGGCCTGGCGAGCAAGGGCGAGCGGGCAATGGGGCGAGAAGTGGCAAGTGCGGCCGTAAATATAGCCCGCATGAGGCGAGAGCAAGCGAGCGACTGGGGTTCATGCCGTCTGAACCGAGCGGGATGCGCCGCGGCCTTTGGTGCAGCACCAGCCCGGCAGCTCTTCGCGGCAACTAAAAAAAGTCGAATTATTTCTTATTTTAGCGCGTGGCGAGCTAAATCGGCTGGAATTGGGGCAGAAGCGGCGCGGAAAGAAGCTCAGAAAAAAAATATGGCGAAGAACAAGCTGAGAGGAAACCGACGGCTGGCAGTTTGAGAGCACTCTGCGAAAAAACAGCGAAGCGCTTTGGCGCGTCACCTGCAAGGTCGGTCCGCCCAGTTGCCACGCTTGAGCGCATTTAGAAGAAGAAGGCGGAGCTTTTTAGCTGATAGGGTTACTGTTGCTTTGAGAGAGAAAAAGAAAAGAAGAAGAAAAAAGAAGAAAGTGTTCAGTGGAAAACCTCTGAAATAGCCTAATTCTGGCGTTGAAGCGTGTCGCATCCAGTATGCTCGGCGGCTGGCACTGCTCAAGCGCATGCGGTCGTTACTTCTGATTTCAGCGTTGATGAGGATGACGCCACGTTCCCCCAATGCTCTAAACGCCGACTTGATGCGGTGTGGTGCGATGCAATGCGATGCGATGGGCCTGCCGACCTGCGGAAGTCCTGCCAGTGGCAGGCGAGCGCGGCGCGAGAAACGTGCGCCGGCCGCGCGGGCTGCCAGGGAAACGTTTCTGAATCGACGGCGATCCGTCCAGGCGAGGGCTGCGGGGTCCGCGGCGCGGAGCCGCCTCCGGGGCAGAGTGGGAGCCGCGCTGATTTCTTCCGGGGTTTGGAACCCCGTGAGATGGCTGCGGGCGTCCGCGCGGCGCCTCATGCGACGCCCTGAGCCACGAAATCGAGTGCCGGCGCTGCACTCGGCATGGCTTCAGGCGAGCGAGCCGACTGCAATCAGGTACCATGTTGCACGCAAGCGGCCGGCGGCGGTCGTGGCTGGCGGCGCCGTCCAGACGCGTCGCCATCGGTTGGCCGCGTCTTATTCACGTCCCTTGGGCCGTGCTCTATGGTCCGCCTCAACTCCGTGCTCATGGGTTGCAAGATCCAGCCAAGAGTCCGCCAATTTCGAAGATTTTCTGTGGATGGATGGCTTCGTTGTTGAGACACCGTCGCATTATGAAAGATTTCTTCTTTTTTGTTGCTTTGTGTTTATTTTATTTTATCTTGCGATCCAAATGCCGAGAAACCGTCGAAATATTCTTATTCGCGACGCTGAAGCGTTCGTCCACTCGCCGCCTCGCGGTCTCTGCACCGCGCGCCGCGCCTTCTCTGGCGGCCGCCGCGGACTAAGACGCCGGCGGCTCCTTCCCGCGGCCACTGGCCCCTTCCGCCGCCATGGCCGCCGCTCGGCGGTGAGTTACGGGCACGCCAGCGCGCGTCCAGCGGCCGTGGGCGGCGCATGCAAACGTGCGCCAGTAACGGCGCAGCTCCCAGCCTGGCTGCGGCCGCCAGCCGCCAGCGGCGAGCGGTTGACTGGCATCTCGATGGACGCGGCGCGAATAAGACGCGTCCCCCTGTCTTGCCCGACGGTCCGAGTTGGACGCCTTCCTTCTTATTTTAGCCGCCGCCGAAGCGCAGTGGCTTCTTGCCGAATAAGCTCGGGGCTTATTCCGCCGCGCGTGGAATCGTTGGCACGCCAGCGCCGGCAGCTGAGAGAAGGGGAAGGAAGGGAAGGGAGGGGAGGGAGCATCGTGCCGGACTCTCGTTCTCCTGCCATCGATCGCGGTGGTCTCGTCAATCCAGTTGGCTCCTTCTCTTGTCGCGCGTGGCGGACGGGAGGAGGTGCTCCGAGCAGCTCTGCGGAGCCCGCGCACACATGCGCACGCACTCGGCCAGTTGACTCAAGCCGCCGCGTGGGGTGCACGCCCACTCGCCGGTTCCCGGACAGTGGCCAGCGGCTCGGAGCGGCAGCCGCCTGCACTGAGCCCATTTGCCACGGAGGCGGAGCGGCTGGCTGGGTTTTGGTGGCGAACCACGAGGCCAAGCGCAGACGGGCAGAGATGATCATGCGGCGCCGCCCTTGGCTGCCATGATCAGCACCGATAGACGGTCCGGAGGCAGGCCAACGAAAGCTCCGGCGAGGCCAGCTTCGATCCGGAGGAGCGCGGGCATGGAGCACCAAGCCGCGGTGTTCGCGCAAGCGCCGGCCGACCGGTGTCGTCGTTGGATCGCCTTCTGGCCCGCTCCACCACCGGGAGGCTAGTCCGAGTCATGTGGGGACGCGTTCTCCGGCTCTGGGCGTCATTTGGGGCGACCTCACGCGACTCCAAGCAGAGCCGCCGCTGCGAGAAGCTGTCGGCATGCCGACAGCAGCCGACCACTCACTTAGCACACATCGCTGGCGGTGTGTCTTCTCACGGCGAAGTCCAGGCAGATAACACCCCGCGCCGAGTGATACGTGCAGCCGATCGCAAGCGCCTTGGGTCAGCTTCGATCCGGTGCCTTCTCCCTTGCGCCAGGAAATCCGCGCGCGTGCCCGTCTCCGGCATCCACCGAGCTCCGAACGCAGTGCGTCGTGGGTGCTCGCCACTGGCCGGCCGCCAGAGGCGACACAAATCATGTCGAGGGGTGTCAGGACGCCATAGCCAAGCCGCCGGGTCTATCGGCGCGCTGGACACGCCCCCCGTCGAAGCACGGAGCTGCACACTCCGGTTCTCTAGTCGCGGGGAACATTACAAGAAGGCAAGCCGCTCGATTGTTCACCGCCGACGATGACGTCCTCCGCGAGGCTGTAGGTTCACCGACTGGTGCACAGCACCCCATACATATGTACACGATCAACTTGGGTCGCGAAGCGCACTGTGGAGCTGCATATTTGCGCTGTTGCTCGCCTCGAGCCGTGTCATGCTGCATCTTGCAGCCCAGGCCGCCACCACCTTGCGTTGCGTTGGGTTGCACCTTGAAGGAACCGAGCCGTGCGTCATCTTGAGGCGCGTCACGCGGGTCGGCTGCGTCATCTCCACCCCACCTGCTTTCGCACTCTTTCTACCGTGTTCTGGTACTTCAACTACATACAATCTCTCCTTCGTCCCAAAACAAGGTGCACATCCACGAATGCGCCCTCTAATCCAACCCGACACGGTACGCGCGCGCACTTCTCCCCCATCGCCATCAGACCCACACCAGAGCAAGAAAGGCCGTCACCGGTCACCCGAAAGCCCCGAGGACGCCGCAGGAAGGCGCCGGACGCCGCTACGGGAGGGCGAGGAGGGCGGCGGGAGGGCCGCAGAGGACCGGAGCGGACGCAGACAGAGGCGGGCGCAGCGCCAGCGCGGACGGGATGCTGCGCGGCGCGGGCGGTGGCGCGCGGCGGCGCGCGCTGTCGCTCATGACGTTCAACGTGCTGGCGCCGTGCTACTTCCGGCACGGCGGGCTCCTGGAGAGCGCGGACCGCGCGGCCTTCCTGGCGCGCGCGCAGGCCGCGATCCGCACCATCCAGCGCGAGCAGTGCGACCTCGTGTGCCTGCAGGAGTACTGGTTCCAGCGCGAGTACCAGAGCGCCTTCCGCGCGGCCTTCCACCCGACGCACTACCTGCACACGATCAAGCGCCCGGGCAAGAAGGAGGACGGGCTCGCCGTCTTCGTGCGCAAGCGCAAGCTCGACATCCACCACGTCCAGAACATCGAGTTCGACCGCGGCGCCGGCGACCGCGTCGCGCTGCTCATGCACGTCGCCACCAAGTGGAACCGCGACACGCTGCCGCTCGCTCAGCGCGTACGTCTGCGTACCTCTCGTCGCTGCCGCTCGTCTCCATGCTCGAGGTCGTGTACTCACCGCTGTGCCTGTGACGCCGCCCCTGTGACAGTCGTTCCTCGTGATCAACTCCCACCTGACGTTCCCGCACGCAGAGATCTACAAGGACATGCGCCTGGACCAGATCAAGCTCGTGCTGGCGCAGGCGCGCGACTACATTGCGCGCGAGAACCTGGACAACGTCCCCGTCGTACGTACAACCAATGCTTGTCATGAAGTGAAGGGATCCGCGGCGCGAAAGACACGCGCCAAGCGCGACGACTGACGACTCCCAGGCGTTCGCATCCTCATCACCAGTCGCGCCTGTGCTGACCATGTCAATCTGTATGATACCGTATGATCTCCAGCTCATGTGCGGCGACTTCAACGACAGCAACGACCCCGTGCATCGACTCGTCATGGACGAGGGCTTCGCGAGCGTCTTCGGCCGGATCCACGGCCGCGAGGCGCGGATCACGCACGTCAACCACAACAACCGCGAGGTCGGCGTCGATTTCATCTTCGGCGCGCATCTGCACGGTGCGGCATCGCCAGCGCGCAGCCGCAGCATGTCCCCCAGGGCAACCCCCACGTCGCTGCTGCCAGGTCAGCGGCCGTATTCGCTGCCGTTCAGCCAGCACCAGCACCAACTCCACTACCCGCACGCCCCGCTCGTTGGAGTGGCGCATGCCCATGAAGACGCCAGCGAGAGGGACACGCTCTTCCACTACCACCAGCGACTGCATCACGTGAACGACCCGCAGTCGGCGCCACGGTACTACGCGCCTGTGGATCGGCTCAAGCTCGTGCCGACATCCTGTCAGTTGCTCCCGCGGAGTCTGTCGGATGTGGTGCGAATCAAGCGGCCCAGGTTCGCTCCTGACTGGCGCGCGGTGCGCCATCCCGAAGAGTACGCGGGTGAGGACGCGCTCATCGACTACTGGCGACTTGTATCAGACCACCGGCCGGTCGTCGCCACGTTCGACGTTCTCGGCTCGGGTGGCACCATCAGCGACGGCGGTGGCGCCCCTGTGACATATGAGGCGCCAGGATTAACGCCTGATACCTTGTAGCGATGGCAATCGCTGCTGATCGAACGCTGCGCCGTCGCTCCACCCACTCGACAGCCTGCGATCAAGCTCAATAGACGCACCCGGTTTATGTTTCGCGGTCGGCATCGGTGTATTAGGCCACAAGGCGGTTGCGTCAGCTTGGCGACTAGCGGGCTAACACACTCACATTGCTCTACCCAGTCAGCGAGAGCGTCTCCTCGCTCTTGTGTCATCAGTACTCGATCGACGTTGGCGAGGCGGCGCGAAGGGGATCAAGCGCCTGGCGGCCAAGCGCAGTGTCGTGGAGCGCGAGCAGGAGCGCTTCGTGTGCGGCTTCAGCCTCACGCAGAGCTGCAGCGACGTATCGGGCCTTCCACTCGCGGAAGAAGTCGCGGGTCAGCGTCGTGGCGAGCCGATCGACCATCGCGCGGGCTGCAGCAGATTGGAGACGGGAGACTTGCGGTGATTGACGGCGGCGGTGCACTGTGACGGCGATGCGAAGTCCCTCAAAGCCGTGACGGAGCCACCAGCGGCGGTGATTGCTGGCGGCAAGAGCGACGACACGCAAGCATTTTCGACTGAACTGTGCGCGCGCGTCGCCCAGGTCTCGGAGGACAATGGACGCGACGCGAGCAGCGACATCTCCTTTCCGGTGGTTTGTCGGCGTCGAAGGAGACAAGTTGGTTGCCCAAAGCGACGGCGCGACGGTCTGTACACGCGCGAGCCACGTCCAGAGCGCCAGCTTGAGCACGCGGCGGTGGTGACGACGCAGGGACCGTGCCAGTCGAGCGACGGCGATGTGCTGATACTGCCTCCGCACCTGATCGACCAAGGCGGTGCGTTCGATATTGCGCAGTGCTGCCCACGCGCGTCGCCGCCGCCGATCCATGTCAATGGCATTGATGCGGTAGTGCCGATAGCTCCAGAGGCAAGGTCCAGATCTTCCGGGAGTTACTGCTGCCACCGCACACTGGCGACTTGGCGCGAGCACGAAGAGATGCAAGGGAGTGCGCTTGGAACCAGCGTTGAAGTCGCGTATCCTTTGGCACTCGCGTCTCCACGATGAAAAGCACACGGCCAGTACCCGCATCTCGCGTCGGCGCTCGTGAAGTCGAAGCCGTTCACTCCTTCCCGCCAAGTGAACCATCCACGCCTGAAAGACACGACGGAGCATCGTCCGTCGGTCGTCACGCCGGTCAATTTCAGCGTTCACCTGCATCAGCCAGCGCCTCCATCGTTGCCACCGTTGGGTCAGCATATTCAAGTCGCTGCGTCTGCAAATCCGCGCAAGAAGTTGAATACCCGTCTGGACTCGCTCCTGCTCCTCGACCTGCCGCCGCCACTCGTGGAACGCCCATCGAAGTCGTTGACCTCGGATGATTGCGCTAGCCTTCTTGAGTTGCTGCTGTCGACGAATACTGGAGTAAGCGAAGCGTGTCCAACTGCGGAAGCACCGTCGGGTCGTCGCGCGGTCAAGTCCGCGTGAGATTGTGGCCACCATGAGCGAGCGTTGCCTCCGCTTGGTTCGACGCGCGAGTGTGAACGCCTGCCACGTGAGCATCACTCGGCGCTTGCGTGTTTGCGTCGTGGCCGACGCGAAGAGCACCGCAGCGCGCTCGAACGTGCGCTGTCGATGCTGCTTGACTTCTTCCGATGTCCGCTGCGCATGCGCGAACTCACACCAGCGGAGCAGAGCAAAGCGGCGAACGCGGTCGCTCACCACAGTGACTAGTCTCGACATGACGCGGTGGTGGACGATCAAGATGCTGTGCCTCCAGTGATCGAACGCGCGTGCTTTTGATGCCTCGGCGTTTGACTGTGAAGAGCGCGCCAGCACCGTCGCGAGGGTGACGGCGAAGAAGCCGAGACTGCGGTGGCGGAGCTCTCGGTCGTGCTGCTCTTGAAGCTGGGATCGGTCGCTGACCAATAGCAGGACACGCTCGTTGGTTGCGTCCAAACGCCGTTGACGGTCACGATCGCGCACCTCCATCGCCAATGCCGTCCACATCGACCACGCGCGCTTCAGTCGATGGGCAACAGAGCGTGCCAGTATCGTGGTGATAGTCCGTGTCATGGCGCGTCTTCGAGTTCGCAGGTCATCGACGAACGATATCCAGGTACGCCAGCGCCACTGCAGCTGATGTCGTTGTCTTTTCGTCTGCCACCGCTGCACACTGCGCTGAATAGCTGCCGAGAGGTGAGATGCGAGATGCCACTTTGCGATCGCTGCGCGCAGTCGAAAGCGCGTCATACGCGTGCTGGCGGCCTTATCGACCTGGCGAGTCTGTCGTTGGGTCACCACAAAGCTCTTCCACCGCTGAAACAAGGCGCCAGCATCGAGTCGCTGTCGCCGAGCTAGCATCAAGCCTGCACTACGCATTGCGAGAGCTCTTCTGTGCTGATTGATGACACTCTGCGCGGACTGGAAGGCTAGCGCTGACTGCCGCCGCATCGTTTCTCGCCCGTGATGTGTTCGAAGACCCTGCCATCCTTGACGCCACAACGAGCGCTGCACGAGGAGAACGAGCCGACTGAGACTGTTTTCAAGCTCTCGACGCCGATTATGCGTCTCCCACTTCCACTGATGAAACAGAGACGAGGTGATCCGTCGTTGCTGCTTGCGGACGAGCTGCGCGATCTGTTTTCCAGTCGACACGAGCCGTTTCCATGCGTGGAGTGTCGATCGGGTGAGTCGTACGCTGCGGCGCATCGACAAGACGCGGAGTTGGCGGCGACGCCGCAAGTAGAAGGAGCGCCACGCCGCAAAACACGCCGCAAGCCACGGGCGGTACGAGTTGAGGGATCGGATTGACGACGGCGAGGGCGACGATAGAGCTCGTAGCAGCAGTGCACGATGAGCGCCAGTCACTCGTCTCGACTCACACTGCGACCGCCATCGCGTCATTCCGCACCGAAGCTCACGCCGATCAGCTGAGCGCACGAGACGGAGCAGAGTCTGCACCGTGTTTCTCTCGCGTTTCGCCCACCGTTTCCACGCTGCTATCACACGGGATAGCTGCTTGGCTCTCGCTGTATGAAGCACTGCGTGCCAGTGTTTCTGTCTCGCGACATACGCTTGCCAAGCGCGAAAGACTCGTCGATGGGTGCCTCTGCGGTGCCATCGACAAGCCCAGCGAAGCCATCGCTGATTCACCGAAGCCTGCAGTGCCGACGCAACCTCCAACTGTTGCCTTTGGCTGTGTGCAAGACGTGCGTTCACAGTCTGCGTCCTCCAGTCATTCCACCCACTACGCAGTTGCCATCGTCGCCAAGTGCTAGCGACAAACTTCAGCAAGTGAGCGCGCCTCTGCGCCTTGACGAAGTGAACGTGTGACGACACGAGGCGTCCCCACGCCACGCGTCGAGTGTGAAGTTTCGTCAGCGTTGCAAGCCGATGGAGATGACGAGAGACCCGCGTCAAGACGAACCAGTGCTGCCACGCGGTTCGCGCTCTCATAATCGCGTAACGGCGTCCCAGACAACGACAAGCGCGTCGACGTGCCCGCTGCTGATCTGCGAGGCCCTTCCATGCGGAGAACGCACGTTGTGTCATTCGTGACGCTCGTTTGGTGCTTGCGAGCGACGCGAAACGATCTTCAGCGACACATTCGGCTCGAGAGTAGTTGTCGAGAAGACTGACGACCGCAAGCAAGCGTGCCTGTCGCTGCCAGTCGCGAAATGCTCGCAGCAGCTGGCGTCTGCTTGCTTGACGAAGCAGTACGCGCAGTGCAGACCGCGCTCTGCTGCTGAGCACCATAAAGTCACGTCGCCACCGCTGGAAACACTCGCGAGGCAGCTTCATCACCTGTTGACGCTCGACAAACGTTGTGAGTCGATCGTGCTTCGCTCGTCGGCGATGCTTGATCGACGCTGTCCATTCACTCCACGCCAGCTTTAGCTGCCAGTGTCGCCGCCGAGATGCCACGAAGCGCAGCACAAGTGCTCGCCGATCACTGTTGGCAATGCAGTGTGCACGCTTCTGAGCCTCCTGAACGGCGACCACCACTGTGTGTCGTGTCCACTGATGCCAGAAAAACCGCACGATGCGCTCACGGCGACGGCGACAGAGCTTCGCGACGAGTGACCGTCGGCGCTGATGTCTCTCATGGCGCCAACAGCGCCACCGGTCGAACGAATTCGACAGTCTCACCCTTGAAGCTCGCTGTGCAGCAACGCGACTCTCGATACACCGTCGTTGGACCCTGCGACGACTGATGGTCACGTACCAGGCAGCGAACATAGCGCGCTTCCGGACCAACGTCTGCTCTCGACGCTCCAGTTTCTCGTACACGGTTCGATACTGGCGCGCTCTCGTGCGCAATCGATGGCGGCAGTAACGAGTCCACGCCGTCCACGCGGACGTGACCAATTCCTTCCGTTCCTCCGCAGCCAGCGTCTCGCGTCGAGCTCGGTCGTCAACCCGACGCCTCCACGAGAAAAACGCATGTAGACGTGCGTCGGTCAGCCATCTCCGGTGCATCAGCCGATACAACACCACTCCTCGCTGGTGCGCTCGATCCCTCTCCAATCGCGAGACCTCGAGACGCAGCAGCGCCGCGTCGCGATCGAAGCGCACTTGACGACCTCGGCGGACGCCCAGCTGCCACACTGAGAAGACCCCGCGCATTCGATACGTCTGGCGACGCAGCGCAAGAGCCGATACCCCAACCACTCGCCTCGTTAGGGCTGAGGCGTGCTGGTGCCACTGAGAGATCACTCGCCGTTTGACAGCATCGCAGATGCGGCCCATCAATCGTTGAAGATGCCGCCGACGACGTGCTTGCACCCGCGCCACCAGAGCCCACTTGGTCATCACAGAGCGGACCAACAGCTCGCGTCGGTGGTCGCGCAGGTGCAGGGAGCAGGCGAGCTGCGCTTGTCGCCGCAGCTTGACCGCGCGCCGCAGCTCGTGCTGGTGTATGGCTGCTTGGATCTCGAAGTGGTCAGCGAGTTGCTGCTCGTGATAGCTGACGAGAAGCCTCTGGGACTTGAGGGCCGCGTGAATGCGCCACCTCGTCCACGCGTGCGAGAGCGCTCGAGCCGTCCGGAACTTGTGGTTCAGCCGCTTCAACGCCACTCGGCGCCGCTTGACAACTGGGGCGTGGGTCGAGAGCGCCTGGAACGCCAGCGCCAGTCTCCGTCGCGACGCCCACGCCGCCACCGCCTCGGACGTGTGTCGAAGTGCTCGCGTCTGCTTGGCCTCGTGTCTCCAAGCGTTGAAGACCCGGCGAAGCTTCCCGTGGCGCGACCGAGCGAGCCGCAGCGCCGCCATGCGCGTCCACACCACCCGCGAGACGTGCCGCTTCCACCGGCTGAAGCACCGCTGCTTGATGTCGTCGCGCGCGAGCGACGCCAATCGGTGGCTGTACAGCTCGGCGTGGCGCTGAGCGCGCAGTTGGTCGCTCGCGACCGCGTCGTGCGCCTGCTTGAGCGCCTCGTAGCGCTCCCTTGTCAGCTGCTCGCGCTCCTCGTCGACCGCGCGTCTCGCCGCGTCCAGCGCTTGGATCCAGACCGCGGCGCCTTCGTGGACGCACGCGTGGCGGAGGGTCGTCCACGCCCTGAGCAGCCAGCGGCGCGTGTGCCTGGCGACCAACCGCCTCACCGCGAACCGAGCACGTGCCCTACGTTCAAGGAGCAACCGCCAGGAGCAGACGCTCGTGGCGAGCAGCCTGCGTTCCCGTCTGCGGTGGCAGGAAGTGACCTGCAGGCGCCGCCGCCGAGCCAGCGCCTTCCACGCGGCGAAGGCCACGGCGCGCAGCTCTCGGCGGCGCGCGAACCGCAGCCGGAAGCACTCGTCGAACGCGAACGCGCACTCGGCAGGCAGCGAGTCAGCTGCGGGGGTCTCGCCGCCGGCATCTCGGCCTCCAACCTGAGCTTCGCCGCCATCAACGAGACGAGGACGAAGACGATTGGACTGCGAATGCCATCGAGCGAACGCTTGGCGCAGGCGTCGCGCGGCGAGGCGGCGGAGCAGCAGCCGTAGCACGCAGCCGGCGAGCGCTCGGCGCTGCGCGTCCTTGGCGGCCTGCAGCTGCTGCAGCGCGCGGTCGGCGCCGTTCCGGTTGAGCTCGAGGATGGCGAGCAAGTCGGCCGCGCGGGCTTCGCTGGCGCCGGCCGCCGCTGCGCGCGCCTCGGCCTCCTGCCTGGCGGTCGCCAGCTGCCGTCGCAGCTCGCGCTTGTCGCGCTCGAGCTGCGCCAGCACGGCCGCGCGCACGTACACGCACGCGGCATCGTCGTCCGCCATGGGGACGTCTGTGACTTTGGCGTCGCACCCGTCGGTTGACGCGGTGAGGTGACGGCCACCATCCCGGTAACGCCCGCCCGTTCGACGCCTGCGCTCCAGCTGCACGCGGACGACGGCGCCTGCGTCGTCGGTCCATCGCCACGGAGCGGACGGCTGCTCCCCGGCTTGGCCGTCCGCACAGACCGCGACGGACGGAAGCGCAGGGCTTGCCATGCACACGGCAGCTCCAAGCTCGAGGCTCATTGAAGCTCGAGGAGGTGTTGAAGTGAATCGCATTGATTCAACTGGATTCTATCCAGAGTGGTTTGATGGCTTCAACAAACCTCCAGGAATCGATATTCCAGGAGTTTGGCAGCTTGGTGGCTCCGTTTTGCCCACAAAAGAACTGTACTATCAAATATGCCTTTGTTGTCAAGTGCACACCGTTCGGTCCACCCTTTTGCATCATTCACGCAACAACATTCCCTGCGAGACTTGCTCGGATCTCGCTCCGAGTTGGATGTTGTTCAGCTGTTTCGTACGTCGCCAATGTCTCGAGCATCCGGGCGTGGACATCAACGACGTCTGGGAGTCCACGCGCGGCGTGTACGGCTGCTCGAGTCCGGACCAGAAGGCGGGCTCGGCCGACATGTACTCGCACGAGAGATTCCGAGAGGAGCGGTGCATGAGCCTGCTGTTCAAGCCATCGCAGCTAGGCCTGATGGGCTGGTGGCCGTCCATCAAGCGCGCGTACGCGATATCATCAAGGTGACGCCGCTGTCCAAGGCTGCGGGTGACCGCGCGAAAGCTGCTTTTGCAGAAAAAGCCGATGGAGCAGGCGATGATCGGCCAGGAAGAGAGTTTGCCGTTCCCCAATCGGTGGGCGAGCACCTCCGGGGCTACATGCACATCCCGAGGCACGCCTTTGTTGAGTCGCTGCTCCTCCTCGACGACAAGTCCAGGTTCGACGCCCGTTTGGATGCCGAGGTGGCCCCGTTCAACGATAACACTGCTGCCAGCCAGTTCAAGACCAAGTTCGACGACGAGATCTACGACGTGGGCGTGATCTCGCACGCCATCGACTCGGGCGTGGTCGACAGCTTCATGAAGTTGAAGCGAATGCAGCGCGAACGCTGCGACGAATCAACGAATGTCCGTGAGGAGACGCGAGCGTCTAATACACCTCCGTTCCTCCGGATGCAACGGGAGGAGGTAAAGGTTGAGGTAGAGTAGAGGCGCGAAGGTGGTGTCATGCCGTCCGCAGTCTTGAACACCGTCGAACTGTTGATGCGTTGTTTAACATGGATTAAAAGACTAACAGCGTGACCCTCCTCGTAACGTGATCAACTGGGGCTCACGGCCGTCGATAATAGCGATGGCGCCAGTCGCGCGCTGACTCGTCCGCTATCTCATGGAGCGCAAAGGCGACGCAGTCCGGACGGGTGAACCACCGTCGCCACCCTCCGCGGCGCTCGTGGTCACGGAGGCGCCAGCCGCTTCCTCGGCCGCCGAGCGTCGCCAGTCGCCCCCAAGCTGCGCTGGGTGGAGGAGGTCGGAGCGTCTGGGGCGTCCACGCGGATGGAGGCGGCCTCTCACTATCCGATTCGACACGCAGACCACCAGCCATGCGGCCCTCGACCGCCCTCGCGATTACCACCAGCGCGCTGCTCGCAGCCTCGGCGCTCGCCAAGCAGCCCGCGCACTACGTCTACACGTTCGACCCGCAGTTCGCCGCCGGCGTCAGCGGCACCATCGACGTGCAGTACGCCAAGGCCAACGACGGTGACAAGGCCGACGCGAAGACGCTCGCGACCATCTCGGCCGACCTCGACTTCTCGGGCGTCGACGCAGCCGCCGTGCGCGCCTTCGACGGCAACTGCACGGGCGACGTGACGAGCTACAAGTGGCACATCCACACGCTCTGGGGGTCGGACCACGCGTCCGACTCGTTCGCCCAGTGCGCCAAGACGCTCACGGGCAACCACTACGACCCGCTGCTGGCGTGCGGCGCCAACTCCGAGTACGCGGGCGACGCGGCCAAGTGTCCGGCCGACAAGATCGCCGCCTACTCATGCACGCCGGCCAAGTACGCGGCCGACCCGAGCGTGTGCGAGAAGGGCGACCTGTCGGGCAAGTTCGGCGCCATCGCCGTGGACGCGTCCAGCAAGAAGGCGAGCGCGCAGTGGACGGACGCGAGCTACCCGACGGCGGACGAGAACACGGCGACGTGGAACGTGGTGCTGCACGCCGTGTGCGGCACGGCGACTCCCCGCGTCGCGTGCGCCGTGGGCGTCCTGGCTAGAAGTGAGGATGACGAGGCGTCGGACGAGGGGCCGAAGCAGGGCGGCGGCAACTGTCGCGTGAGCTAGCACGGCTGGTGTTGAGGACATGGAAAGTCTGACTCAGTAGCGGGTACATGTAATGGGCTTTGATTCCCGAGGCGTACGAGCAGTTGCTAGCGTTGCGCTGCATATACGTGACTGAATGCATCCTCCTCTTCATCTCTCGGTGTTCGCACCCCGACATTCTGTTGGCTATCACGTCGCGGTCAGTCGTGGACTCGAAGCTTCGTCTTTTGCACCGCCTCATCACGACTGGTCCGCGGCCTAGGCGACCTGGTAGCCGACGGCGCAGGCGATGCGCGGGGTGGCGGACCCGCAGACGGCGTGCAGGATGACGTTCCACTCGGGCGTGTTCTCGCCCACGGTCGGGTAGCTGTCGTCGATCCAGGAGCC
>JAADYF010000281.1:0-27264 GCA_023338175.1 Phytopythium delawarense
CTAAATTTATCATTGAGGCATTCACTCGTGTCTATTCCTGTGTTCCTAAATATATCGGTAACCTTTGGTTACGAAGCAACCGAAAGTTACCAATATATTTCGAATATAACGGGTTGATTGTGTTTAAAACAATTTGTATCATTTTTTGAGGAAATATTCGATTTGTATCACCTTCCGGAATATTCCCATAACTTATTGTTGCGTCTCATCCTCGACCTCCCGTTTTAGTGACATTAAAACGTCACTTGGCCGACTCCCCCTCCGGATTGACTGAAGCCGCTGCGCCAGGCGCTCTCACACAACAAGCAAGTGCATAATCTAAGCCAAGACAAGGTGCCACCGCCGCCGAGATGGACGAGTTCGTGGCCGACCTGCGCGAGCTGGATGACTCGCAGGAGCGCGTGGAGGCCGTGAGCGACGGCATGCTGCGCGCGCAGAGCGAGGGTGACGCGGCGCGCGCGCGGGAGATGGTGGCGCGCTGGATCGGCGCGCTGCGGGCCAGCGACTTCCAGGCGGAGCGCGTCGCCTTCCTGTTCGTGGCCAACCACGTGCTGCTCAAGTCGCAGGCGGCCACCGCGCCCGTCTACATCGACTTGTTCGCGGAGCATCTGGCTGAGGCCGTCGCGCTCGTCAGCAACTCGCCCATGGACCGCCAGAACGTCACGCACTTGCTCGAGCTGTGGCACATCAAGTCCGTAGGTCTTCTCGCTCGTCCTTTGTATCCTAGACGGATCCTTGCGAGGAATCGCACTCACAGCTCTCCCTCTCCTCGTGGCCGCGTAGATCTACCCGGACGAGCAGATCCTCGAGCTGTGGAAGGGTACGGGCGAGGACCTGCCGCCGTTCCTGCAGACCGTGGCGGGCAGCGCGGCGAGCGCGGCGGCGGACGACGCGGCGGCCGACGCGGCGATGGACAGCGGGGAGGAGCCTGGCGCGCTACCGCTGCCACACGCGCTACCCATGAAGCTGAACGCGCGCTCGGCCAACCCGGCGCTGGACGTGCTCAAGAAGATCGACCACAACCGCGCGGTGGTGCAGCACCTGGAGCTGCAGATCAAGGAGCGCCACCGCGAGACGCTGCTCGAGGCCGAGACCATGTACCTGACGCCCGAGGACGTGCTCGCGGACCGCAGCACGTCGGCGAGGCACGTGCGCCAGCGCGTCGAGGAGTGTCTGCGCCTCGTCAAAGTGCGCAACGTAAGTCTCTCGAGGAGTTTGAGTGCGGGCGAGTCGAGGCGGTGACGACTGACGCACTGCCGGTGCCGCTGCCAACAGAAATTCGTGCGGGAAACGGCGCAGTTGAAGGCGGAGCTCACGGCCGCGATCGCCAAGCTCATGGAGGACGAGGTGCACCGTCGCTCGCGCTAGCTTGATCAATCAGGTTGCTCACTGTGCTGTGCTCTCGGTCCGCAGGAGGCGGCGGGCAGCAAGATCGAGCAGAAGCTCGAGCAGTGCGACCTCATCGACATCGGCCTCGCCGACTTGTCCGAGCACCGCGACCGGTTTCCAGAGGAGGTGAGCGTCTTCAAGGCTAAGTGTGGCGGACTCACTGGTGCTGCTGAGCCTGACCGATGCTGTGTCGACCCGCGCAGTGGTCCAAGGCGGCGTACGTGTGCATCGAGCGGCGCAAGCAGCGCGAGGAGGAGCAGCGGCAGCGCGAAGAGGAGATGGCACGACTGCACCAGGCCGCGCTGGCCGAGAGCGCGGCGCACGCCATGCA
This sequence comes from Phytopythium delawarense, assembly GCA_023338175.1. Classification (NCBI taxonomy): domain Eukaryota; phylum Oomycota; class Peronosporomycetes; order Pythiales; family Pythiaceae; genus Phytopythium; species Phytopythium delawarense. The sequence continues at coordinate 1,721 of JAADYF010000281.1, forward strand.
CCTAGAGGCCGACATCAGCGCCGCGACGTCGGCCGAGCTGCAGTCGCTGTCGAAGGAGCTGGACGGACGCGCTGAGGAGCAGGAGGCCAAGCCGGACGAGACCAACGAGATGGTTTGGCACCCGTACGTTCACGCTGCTGGGCGAGGTGGCGATGATGATGTGGCTGCGGGACTGACTGACCCGTTGCGATGCCTGTGGCAGGGTTCTGAGGGAGCTGGTGCCGCTGCAGAGCCTCAACGTCGAGTGGGAGTCGTGGCGCGACCACTGAGGCCCCTCTGCAACTCGCGTCGTCCACTCCCCATTGTTGGTATATTATTGACACGACACTCGGCGACTCCTGCAGTCGGAGCCGACACGCACACACGCCACCCAACGACTAAATGCACGTCTTCCTTCATTCCTGTATCGGCTCGACCTTGCTGCCACTGTGCGGAGACCTTGAGGGATGCTGGCGCCTGGTGGAGACCCCACCACAGTCGGCTAGCCGCCCCGCCAACGACGTCATGCAGACCAGCAGGTCGAGCATGAGCGAGACGATGACCGTGCTGAAGATCTCGGGCGACGGCCACCGCAGCGCCGGCAGCTTGGCCCAGTCCGCCAGCACGCAGCAGTAGAGCACGGGCGCCAGCGCCCACTCGACCGCCGCGTCCACTGCGCGCGCCACGCGGTGCTCCAACGTCGACGCTTCCCCGTGGACGGCCGCCGCCGCCGCCGCGTTCCAGAACGCGACACCTGTGTCCATTGCGCGTCGACGCTGGTCAGTGCCAGACTCCCTTGCCGCGACCGTCGCCAGCCAGCGTACTCACCCTTCATCGTTGGCAGGAGCGTCGGCGGCTCGGGCGACGTGGCGGGCGCTTCCATGGCCTGCAGCAGCAGCAGCTGCGCGTTGGCCGCCGCCCACGCGCTCGCCGCCGCCCAGGCCGCCGCCATCCGACGCTGCATCTGCTCCATGTCGATCTCCTTGTGTGTGAACCTCCGCAGTCGGCGCGCCACACCGCCCGCCGTCCGCATGGCCATGTCCGGCGCTAAATATTGCGGTGATGGCTGCCTGTCCAGACTGCTTCTGTCCCGCTGCGCTGAGCCGAGCTCGCGCGCCATCATCAGCATCCAAGCGGCCAATTCCAGTGCCGCAAAGCTTTTTTTGGGCTGTGAACCGGAGGTCGGAACGTGAATCTGCCACGAAACACAGGATGGGCAGATGCTTCCTGGAAGCAGACCGGAAGCTGCTGGCCCCGAACGTCCCACAGTGGGAATGTTCTCGGTCGGTGGCGTGGAAGGTGCCTTCTGACTGTTTTATGTCGCGTTCTTTCACGTTTGCCACACAAAGACCCTCGCTATTTTGGACAACCGATCGCTCCAAATGGAGGGAAGTCAAGAGCAACCTTCGTGCAACATGCATTTACAAGCTTGTTACAGTATCAACTTGTCACTTGACGTTTGCGATATTAGTATTTTTTTATGCAAAGAAGGACGCTCATATTGCGGGAAGCTGTCGCTGATTGGTGGGAAATTCTAGCCCAGTCCCCTGGTGCGCCGGCCTGAGGGTGTGAAGGCCGAATGTGCGACCTAGGTGCCCGTGGCCGTGGATACCAAGCGGCGCAGCGCGTTGAGCTCCGTCTGCTCCACATTGGCAATGAGTCATTGCTCAAACCGACGGAAAGATATCCAGACACCCGTCCGTCGGCCGTCTTGCATCTCACTGCACTGTGGTGCGTTGGTCGCACTGCACTGGCGGCGCGGCAGCGTGGAGGCGGTGGCCATATCTAGTCAATGGTCAACTTCTGGCCCAACTCCCACTGGAACAGCGGCCTGAACTCACGCCAACGCGACTGCCACGTGCGTTGGTCACAGCCCAGTCGCGGTGCTGCAGCACGCAGATCGCCCGCCTGTCTCTAGATTTGGGCGGCAAGGGCAACGCTCCTGGCGTCTCGAGCAAACTCATCTGCATCACGAGCCGTGATCGAGCGGGTCACCTGCGCGCGTTACAGATGCGCGCGTCGCAGACTATTGATGTGGCTGTTGTACGAATGTTGCACGATTGTTGCACGAATGCCGTTCTTCATCGAGATGCGACGGTTGGATCGCGTCTGATAACCCTGCGGGTCATTCCATTCCTTCCGCATCGCTGTCATCCTCGGGACCGGCAGCGATGAGCTCGACGCAGCAAGACGCGGCGCGGGCGAGCGCCAACCCGAGCGAGACGATCAAGACGAGCGCGTCCATCTACCTGCCGGTGCTGGGCGTGGCGCTGCTGCTGTTCGAGGGCCTGCGCCGGCGCTTCCGCCATGCCTACGACTGCCGCGACGTCGACGGCGACGGCCTCCTGTCGGCACGCGCGTCCTTCTCCTCCTCCTCTTTCTCCAAGCAGTCCCGCCGCCCGTTCGGGTGGGTGCGCGCGGCCTGGCGCGTGTCGGACGACGAGGTCCTGGAGCGCTGCGGGCTGGACACGCTCACGCTCCTGCGCTTCCTGCGCCTCGGCCGCAAGGTCGCGCTGCTGGCCGTGCTCCTCTCGGCCGCGCTCTTCCCGCTGTTCGCGACGGCAGACACGCGCCAGCCGCCGAGCGCGCCGCGTATCGACCCGCTCACGCGCATCTCCATGTCGAACGTGCCCGAGGGCGACGGGCGGCTCTGGGCGGCCACGATTGCCACGTACGTCGTCACGCTGTACACGCTCCACCTGCTGCTGCAGGAGTACAAGCAGTACGTCGCGTACCGGCACCGACTGCTGGGGCGACCCGAGGCGCAGCAGTACTCGGTGCTGCTCAACGATATCCCGCCGGCGATGCGCAACAAGACGACGCTCGAGGCCTACATCAGCAAGATCTTCCCCAGCACGGTGCGTGACGTGTACATTGCCCTCGAGTGCTCGGCGCTTGAGACGTACGTGGCAGAGCGCGAGAAGGTTCAAGACCGCCTTGAGCACGCGCTGGCGACGTACGAGGAGACGGGGACGCGACCGCAGCGCCGCGAGGGGCGGTCGTGGACGGGGACTCTGCTCTGCCGACGAGGAAGCTGTGGCCGCCTGGTCGACACGATCGCCACCGACCAGCACCGCCTGGACGAGCTGAACAGGTTGGTCGCGCGCGAGATCCAGAGTATCGACGAAGCGCAGGCGCTCCTGGCGACGCGCTCCAATGACGAGACTGGGCTGCGAGGGGCCGTGAACATTGGCAAAGCGCAGCAACCGTACGACGACGCGACCTCGTACCAGATGCACGGGAGCGACGGCGACGACAGTGACGACGACGCCGACAATTGCAAGGGTGACGACGACGATCGGGAGTGGCGGCGGCAGGAGCGAGTCATGAGCCAGACGGAACGCGACTCGGCGAGGAAGGAGAACCCCTTGCGTGTCATGCGCCGCGCCGCGTTCGTCTCGTTCTCGTCGCTCAAGTCGGCCCAAGTGGCCCAGCAAAGCCTCCAAGCGTCCAACCCCGTGTGCCTGGCGGTCGACGCCGCTCCTCACGTGGACGACGTCAAGTGGGAGAACATTGGGATCTCGTACCGCACTCGCGCGATCGGGAGCCTTGTGTCGACGCTCATCTCGGCGGCCATTGTGCTCTTCTGGACGATCCCGACGGCGTTCGTCGCGTCCCTGGCGACGGTCGAGTCACTGCGTCACTACCTGCCGTTCATGCGCCAAGCCTTTGACAAGTACCCGGCTCTCCAGGAAGTCTTCAAGCAGCTCGCACCGCTGGCGTTGGTGGCCTTCAGCGCTCTGGCGCCTTTGGTGTTCAGCCTGCTCTCCGCTCGCGAAGGCCACCCATCGCAGACCGAGGTCCGGGCTTCGCTGTTCACGAAGCTCGCGTACTTCCAGCTCATCCAGATCTTCTTCGTGACCGTAATCGTCGGCACCATCCTCGACAGCTTGAAGGAGATCATCGACCAGCCGAAGGCACTCATCTCGATGCTCGGCCGCAGCATGCCCCAGCAGTCGACCTTCTTCATGTCGTACGTGATCATCCAGACGGGTCTGTCGCTGGCCCTCGAGCTGCTTCGTGTCGTCCCGCTGGTCCTGTCGACGCTGTTCATCCTGCTGGCGCCAAAGCGCACGCGCCGCGAGCGAGAGTCCTCGTGGATGGGGCTGCGGTACATTTCGTCGACCGACCCGTACGACCCGACGAGCGACCTCGCGAACGCGTTCCTCATCGTGCTCGTCACGCTCACGTTCGCGTCGATCGCCCCGCTGGTCTGCTACTTCACCGCGTTCTTCTTCGTCGTCGCAGAGTCGATCTACCGCCGCCAGGTGCTGCACGTGTACCAGCCGTCGACGTTCGCGCTCGGTGCGTTCTGGCCGCGGCTGTACAAGTTCATGATCGTGGCGCTGGTGGTCTCGCAGTTGACGATGCTGGGGCTGCTCTCGCTCAAGAAGGGCGTGATCCAGTCGATCCTCACCGCGGTGCTCATCTTTGTCATCCTGCTGTTCCACTACTACGTCTCACGGTTGTACCCGCGCGTGGCCAAGCACCTCCCGCTCACCGACTGCGTGCGGCTGGACGCGATCCGCGACCGTCGCGACCCGAACACCTCGTTCTACTTCCTCGATACTGTCTACCGCCAGCCAGCGATGGCGAAGCGAGGTGCCGTGCGCGCCGACTACCGGATGAGCAGCAACGACGACGACTGGCGTGATGGCACCACCTTGTCGTCGCCGGACCGACACCTCGAAGGCAAGGGAGACGGGAGGCCGTGAGCGTGAGTGAGAGAGTAAGTTGTGAGAGGGGTATGCATCGCATCTGGTCGCGGGTGAAAGCAAAATATACATGTTGGAGTGCTGGGACGCCTTCTTAGGTGAATGTGGGCCGCTAATCCACGATGTCGTGGATTCAGAGACCGGAGCACGAGTTTTTCCGACGGACAAAGTCGCCCACCCACTCGGCGCGCTCGGCCCAGGACGTGTCGACGTCCGAAAGCCAAAGCAGCGAGCGGCCGATGCGCTGATGACAAGTCTTAGCCTTGTCCGGATTTCGGCCGATCACTTGGAGCTTGAGGTCGGTGGTGATCACGTGACGCAGGCGCTTCTCCACCTGGACGTGCACACCGAACTTTTCACTGAGGATCGGAGCCATTAGAGCTTGAAATCCTGTGGCGATCTCGCTTGAAAAGTCAAACAGGTACAGCGGCTTCTCCTTTCCGGTCCCCCGGATCGCGTTCATCAGCCAGTCGTGCAGCTGCATGCGCTTCCCACTGTCTGTAGTCCAGCTATCCACCAGTCGATGGAGAATTGCGAAGCAGATGCTCTCGAGCTCGTCTCCCTGGTCATTGTTGGACTCACACTGGGCCACTCCGTCGAGAAACGTCTTGTAGACTGGCGTACTAACGTCCCACGGCGCAAAGTCATCGGCTAGTTCGTCGCTGCTAGCCTGATGGCACGCAGGGCATCTACGGCCCAGCGCGATCTGCATTTTCTCCATTCGACCAAGTAGCTGCGTCTTCTCGCACTCGGCAGATCGTCGGACGTTACGCTCATGCTTCCACTGGGAACGAAAGCGCTTGAGGAGGTCTTGAAGGACAGCAAGCTGCTGCTCAGATTGTAACATCCGCGAGTTGCCGCCGAAGCCCACAGGCCCAACAACACATTTGACATGATCGGGCTGGTGTGCCTCGCCATCTTTTGGCAGCGTGTCTTCTTTGAACGTCACGGTCTTGGATACTCGTGCGAAGCCCCCTTGCAGCTTCATGCTCAACACTTGCTTGCTCAAGTGATCCAGCTCGTCGACCAGGCGATCGTTCTCGTCTCGCAAGTTATACCGGTCGTCGACAATCGGCAGCGATGATTGCTGATTGTCCATCATTGACATTGAAGAGGGCAGCAAAACACAACCATCCGACCGACGACGGTGCATCAATGCAGCACGACGACCATCTGACGGGCCGCCTTGATCAGCACTGCAGTCGCCTGCAATGTCGAGCGCGTTTGTGATACGCGTCCCGGAAGATCGCCGCCTCAGACCTCCTTTTGAAGACCCGTCGACCCTGCTGCTGTTGCTTCGTAGTGGGTGATCCAAGCTCTGATAGACCTCAATCGTACTCCGAAGGCTGTGGATAAGCTCGCGCTCCTCACTCCGCTCTTCTCGAGCGGCTTCAAGCTGTTGTTCCAGCTCCATCATTTCTGCTCGCTTTGCTTCCAGCTCGGCTCTGGTTTCCTGGAGTTTTGCCTGATGCGTCTTGAGCTCGATGACCTGCTTGTGAGCGCTCGAGAGCTCCATCTTCAGCACGCCATTCCGGCGCTGCTCGTCTGCAATCATGGCTTCTGCTTCCTTCAAGGCGGCTAATGTCTGCTTCTGTGCTGGGGTTGAGGCAGTCGCACGACTGCTGACTCGGTCTTCCACCTCTGACTGTTGGTTGTGGCGGCTTGAATCGCTTGCACTGCGCATCAACGGGGTATGTGGCTGCCCAGAGATATCTTCTCGGTCGTCCGACGACGATCGAGTCTGACGAGCGGTAGGTGTCGAATCAGCACTGCTTGTACTGCGAAGGCCGCTACTGCCGGCACCAAGATCCGTCACCACCGACAACTGAGTTGCCTTTGCCTTCCATGGGGACATGCCCTGCCGCTTTGGTTTCCCTGGAGACCGCTGCACCGCGCTGGCGGCCGCAGCTTGCGCCTGGATTAGCTGCTGGTACCCATCCAGGCCCTGCTTGGCCTGCGCGAGCTCGGCCGCCACGCTCTGGTTCTCGCGGATGGACTCACGCAGGTGCGCCGATAGCTTGTCGATGCGCAGGTCGCGCTCCTCCATCATCCGCGCCAATTTGCCCTTCTCGCCCTCGGCGTGCGCCAGCTGTGCCTGCAGGTGCTGCACCTCGTCCTGCAGCTGCGCGTTCTCCTCCAACAGTCGGATGCCCGCGCGCGCTGCCTGCGCCAGCTCGTCCTCGCGCTCTTCGTCGTCGTCGTCGTCCTCCCCCTCGCCGCCGTCATCCACCTCGGCGTCCTCCTCCCTCACGCCGTCGCCGTCGCCGTCGCCGTCGCCCTCCCGTCGCTTCTCGTCTTCCGCCGTCGCCGCGCCATCGCCATACCAACGCTCCTCCATCTCTTCCCCCTTCATGGGCGTCCTTTCCCGATACGAAAATGAGGTCAACCAGCGAGGATCGCAAAGCACACAAAAAAACAAAAAAGGCGAAACGACTCGTCCTTTCTAGATGAAAATAAGATGAAAGTTGAAGTTGTCATTCGTACCGAAAGACCCTCGAATAGAGGATCATGCCGTCGAAGGGAGGGGGGATGACATCCCCCTCAACCATACAAACGCCAAGTGAGAATCGCCGATCGACGTTCGCCCCCGCTTGTCTCAAAACAAGAAGCAAGGAGAAAGACGCCTGCGCCTCGCTCGGCATTCCCCGACCGGACCGACCGACGAGACCCTCGAGCATGTTCTGCGGCGAGTGCGGCCACCGCTGGGCGCCGGACGAGATCGCGTCCGCGCGCTTCTGCGCCGAGTGCGGCGCCCCGAGGGAGGACCTGCCGCCCGCGGGCTCTGCGGCCGCTCCCGCGTCGTCCGCGCCCGCGCCGTTGGCGTCCGCGTCGTCCTTCGCGTCATCGTCCTCGAGCTTCGGGCCGAGCTCCGCCGCCACGCCCGCGTTTTCCGCCTCCTCGTCGGGCTCGTTCTACGGATCGGGGGCGGCGTCGACCTCCGGTGTTAGCGCGAGCGTGCCATCGTACTCGTCGGCACCGGCACCGGCGCCAGCGTTCCCAGCGACCTCGTCGGGCTCGTTCTACGGATCCACGGTAGTGCCAAGCTCCGGTTCGAGTGTGAACGCTCCGTCCTACTCGTCGGCCGCGTCTCCGGCGTCTGCGTACCCAACAACCTCGTCGGGTTCGTTCTACGGATCTGCCGCGGTGTCGAGCTCTGGATCGAGTGTGAGCGCTCCGTCCTACTCATCAGCGTCTTCAGCTCCGACACCAGCGCCTGCGTACTCAACGTCCTCGTCCGGCTCCTTCTACGGATCGGCGGCCGTATCGAGCTCGCCAGCGACGACGACTTATGCGACGACCACGACAACGAGCTCTTCGTTTGCGTCACCCCCAACGCCCACCTCATGCCCGCAGTGCCACGAGCCATTCGCAGACGCAGACGGCGCGTTCTGCGGAGAGTGTGGCCATCCGCGCCCGCCAAAGGCATCTGTCCCAGCGTCCATTCCAGCCCCGGCCTCCGCATCGGCTGTCATCGATGACGATGGTGATTTGTTTGGCCTCGGATCGACGACGAGTGCAGCGCCTCCACCGGCTTCAGCATCTGTGAACTACGGAGTGTCGGGCGTCTCTGCGACTTCTACGTACAGTCCGTACGGCTTGAGCACTGCGTCTACATCTGCTCCTGCATCGACCACGGCATTTCAGGCCTCGGTCAGTGTTCCGTTCAATCCCCCCACGTATGGGACAGCGCCGACACCTGCATACACTGCACCTCAGCCATCCATTCCTCCGCCCGCTCCGGTTGAACCTGCTGAGCCGCCTCCATCCGTGTCGCTGAATGCTTCAGCGCCTTCCATCAGCAACGTCAGCTCTCTGCTCGCGAATCTTTCGGGTGCGTATTGTGTCGAACTGATGAGCTGACACGGGATAGCAGATCTTTCTAACGTGTTTGGTCTGGGTTGTGTTGCTGCGCGCAGTTGGCTCCAAGCCCGATGGAGAAAGGGAGGAACCCAATGGAAACGGCGCAGGAGTGGCAATTCGTCGTGTCGTGCGTGCCCGCAATATGGACTCCCTCTCAACTCGTCTCGAGATCTCGAACGCTGTTGAACTCAACCGGACGCAGCCGTCGGAGCGCATCGAAGGGTACAACGTCACAAAGGTCAACGATACCATCACGGTGGTTCACAACGAGCGCGCCGAGTCGCAAGAAGAGCGGTACTACAACGAGCGAACGATGCCTGACGACGACGAGTGGCTTCAAATCCTTCGCAAGAATCGCCAGAACGGATCCAAGTTCACAGGTAAGCGGACGTTGTTTGGAGCTAAGGACCGGCTGAGATGGCGCGATGTGCCAGTGTATCTGACCCCGTTGTTGAAATTGCAGACCCGCAGTTCCCGCCGGATGAAACCTCGCTGTTCCGCGACGTCAACCACAAGATTTATCCCCACCTGAGCGAATTTGTATGGAAGTGGAAACGTGTGTCGGACTTCTTCAACGAGACGGCCTACGTGGAGATCACCATGCTGGACGACGACAAGAAGCTTATCTGCTCGATGGCGATCAAGTCTCCTGCCGAAGCGGAGACCATTCTTGGCGTCATCCGCTCGAACCCGACTCCTATCGACTCGCGCTTTTTGCAGATTGCCAAGGACGCGGTGACAACCGGTCTATCGAAGCGCAAGCGTGACCATCTGCTGCTGCTGACAAAGAACATGATCATGTACATGAGCGAGTTCGTCCAGGACGGAATGCAGCGCTTCGAGCTCATGTGGGAGAAGAGCTTACTCGAGCATTACAAGCCACTGGCGTTCGCCGGTGTTGGTGAAGGCGCGGGCTATCGTGTGGATGCGTCTGAGGCTGGCTTGGTGTCGCGAGTCTCGGTTCTTGTGCCGATCCAGTTTGAAGCGCAAGGCACCTGTCTGTTCGACCGTTCGCGGGAGTCCAAGGCTTCGAGCGTCACTTCTGGAGTTGGCGTTGAGCCTGGAGAGATGCGCGTTGGTCGTTTGGCTGACGCGTACGTGTTCGGGGCCCTCTCCATTTTGTCGACCTCGCAAACCGCCCTCGCGCAGGTGTTCCCACTGCTCAGTGACGACTTGGTGCGTCCTGATCGCGTGGAGCCCAACACGCCGTTCCCGAAGGAACAGCAGTACAACGAAGAGGGCGTCTACGCTGTGCGCTTCTGGCGAAACAACCGCAGCCGCCTTGTCGTCATCGACGACTACATTCCGTGCAGCAAGTATGGCAAGCCTGTGTTTGGTGCGTTCACTGGCACCAACGGGAAGTTCGAGATGTGGTCGCTCCTGGTTGAGAAGGCGTACGCGAAGCTCCACGGCGGCTACGAGGCGATTGTGGGCGGCCAGGAAGCTTATGCTCTCCAGGATCTCTATGGTGGAGTGCCCGCAAGTTACAAGCTGCAAGAAAAGTGCCCCACCGAGGAGCTGGCGTGGCAGGAGATCTCCAACGCACTGCAGTCCGGTTCTCTCGTTGGCTGCAGCAATGACGTGGACGATGAGCTTCCGGTCGGGATCCGTCGCACGGACCCGTACGGCATCATGAAGCTGATCGAGCTGGAGTTCCAGGGCCAGACCGTTCGCCTCGTTCAGCTGCGCAACAGTTGGGGCATCGGCACGCACCACCAGCCCGAGAAGTGGAAGGGGGCGTGGTCGAACGAAGATCCGAGATGGCACACCTTTTCTCGAGTGCAGAAGGTTGAGTGCGGCTTCCAGTTCCGCGAAGACGGCACCTACTGGATGGACTTCAGCGCCTTCTACTGCTTCTTCACGCGCCTGATCGAGTCGCGCAACTTGTACAACTTCCGCTCGGTGCCGGATGGGATTGGCAACCCGGCGAGCCCGAGTTTGAGCATCCATATCATCACTGGCGAGTGGAACGGTATCACTAGCGGTGGACGCGACGCCATGCACCTGAATCCACAGTACCAACTGTTTTCGCCTGCCACGTCAGGCTGCACGGTTATTGCGCACCTCGAGCAGCCCGACCGCCGCATGAAGATGGAGCTCGAGTACCCGTCGTACATCGCGCCTATCGTGCTCAAGAACGGTGAGCGCGCGCAGCGCAAGATCGACTTGTCGCACGATGTGTTGTCCACTGGCACATTCATCTCAAACCGTAGCTGCGTGTTGGAAGTCGCGCTCAACGGTGCGGACTCGACCCCTGGCGCTCCCTTCGTCGTGATCCCGGCGACGTATGATGGCCACCTGCCGTACCCGCTGGGCTACCACTTGACGCTGTTCTCGTCCAAGCCGACAGCGATCCTTCCCATCTCGGATACGTCGTCACTGCCCGTGTGCTGCATGTGCCAGCGCGCACTGTCGGGCACGTTCCGCACGTTCACGCACACGACTCCGACCGGGCAGACGCAGGTGGACCGCGTGTGTCAGGGTGCGTGCGTGGATGCGTACCGCGAGCGCAACACGCCCGTGTGCGCGGACTGCCACGAGCGCATCCAGGTGGTCGAGGGCCGCTTTTCGGGCCGTATGTTCACGCTGCCGGACGGGTCGATGCTGCACGCCGAGTGTATTGACGCGTACCAGATCCGCACGTCCGAGAAGTGCATTCACTGCGGCGACGCCATCGCGGCGATCCCCGGGCGCTTCGACGGCCGCTACTACGAGATCAGCGGCGGCAAGTGCCACAGCGAGTGCATGGAGGCGTACCAGCTGAGCACGGCCAAGCGCTGCGTGCACTGCGGCGAGGCGGTGCTGAAGGTCCCCGGACGCTTTGACGGGCGCTTCTACAAGATCGAAGGCGACCAGCTCGTGCACTTCGAGTGCTGGGAGAAATACCAGTTCTCGATCGCCCCCAAGTGCGTCCACTGCGCGCAGCCCATCCTGCAGATCCCGGGCAGGTTCGACGGTCGCTTCTACGAGCTCACGACCGCTGGCGGCGGCAAGGTGCACTTCGAGTGCTGGGACAACTACCAGACGCTCGCGAACGCGCAGCGCTAGCCGCTCGCCCCGCGTCGTGGCGCGTTCGCTCTCTGCGGGTCGTCGCCGTTCCCATTGTGGGTGCCCACCCTGCTCGACTCGATCCGCCGCCACTGTCGCCGATGCCCGAGTTCAAGCTGCCTCGTCAAGTGCTCAGCTCCTTCCTCAAGCATTCGGGTTTTAGGCGGCGAAAATAACAAGACAAAAGCTAACGCTGTCGATTCCTGACCGTGTGCGCGTCCTCCAGCGGCCTCTCACTGACACAGGGCGACGGCCAGCGCGATCAAGCACGCGGTCGGCCAGTGCGCGGCCCACGTGGCCGCAGCCGAGTCGTCCTCCTCCTGCGGCTCGCACGCGTCGCACAGGATGGTCGCGCCGTTGAGCGCGTCCGCGAGCGCCGACGAGTTGGCGGCGCACACGGTGCAGCTGGCGCCGGTGCACTTGTACAGGCACTGGCACTCGCCGTCGATGCAGCCGGCGTTGACGCTGTCGCCGCACGAGACGGCGTCGCAGTCGCCGCCGTCGCAATAGTCGCCGCCGACGTCGTCATCGCACGCGCAGGTGCTGTTGCCGAGGCAGACGCCGGCGCCGTTGCAGGCCTCGCGGTCGCCCTGGCTGCAGATGTCGCACTGCGCGCCGCTCCAGCCGGCGTAGCACTGGCACGTGCCGTCCTCGCACGACCCGTAGCCGGTGCACGCGCTGGAGCACTCGGCCTTGGCGGCCACGGTGGTCGCCAGCGTCGAGTTGGGCAGTCCCGAGAGCAGCTCGACGCGCTCCGTGACGGGCGCGGCCCAGTCCGAGTCGAGGAAGCCGCCGACGTTGGCCGTCTCGGGGTTGAGCGCCCAGTAGAAGGACCCGATCGAGTTGTCGGCCAGGTACGCGGCCACCTGCTGCGCCCACAGCAGGTCCTTGTCCTCCATGCGCGCGCCCCAGGAGCCGACGACGAGCGCCTGGCCGGTCTCGGCCGGCACGAAGCCGAAGTACGTGTCCCAGAGCTTGGGCATGTTGTCCGGGAACGAGTCGGCGTAGAACCACGGCGCCTCGACGTCGACGCCCGGCGAGATGAGGTGTGGGCTGTACACGAGGCGCTCCATGTTGCTGAGCTTGACGGGGTACTTCTTGGCGCCCTGCAGCGAGCCGCCGGCCTGGCCCCACGTGAGCTCGCCCTGGCCCTCGATGTTGTTCTGCACGCCCTCGACGAAGATGAGCATGCGCGGGCACGTGTCCAGCAGCGCGTTGCCGATCTCGGCGGCCGCCAGCCGCCAGTCCGTGTCGGCGTCGCCCGAGCCCCACGACGCGTTGCCCTTGGGCTCGTTCTTGATGTCGAAGCCCAGCACGTTCCAGGCGCCCGGGTCGTCGCAGTAGCGCTCGGCCAGGATCTCGAGCGCCGGCGTGATGTCGTCGGGCACGGCCACGTCCGGAAAGTCGGGCTCGCTCGCCTCGATGCGGTGGCTGTCGAACAGCACCAGTATGTTGCGCTTGCGGCTCTCGTGCACCAGCACGTCGAGCACCTCGAGGTACGACTTGCCCACGAGCTCGGGCTCGCCCGCCACCTGCCCGCTGGCCACCGTCGCGTCCCCGATGACGGCGTCCATGGCCAGCGGCAGGCGCAGCGCGTTGAAGTCGTAGTCGCTCAGCAGGTCCAGCACGGCGCCGATGGTCGTGCCCGACGGCCACAGGCCCTGCACCACGCCCTCGATCGTCTCGGACCCGAACCAGTTGATGCCCTTGATGAGGAACGGCTCGCCGTCCGCCAGCAGCTGCCCGTCCACCGACCGGAACTCCACGAAGCTACTGCTGCTGCTCCCGCTGCTGGCGCCCGCCGCGAGCTGAGCGCCCAGCGCGAGCGCCACCGCCGCCGCCGCCGCTGAGACCCCCGGGAACCACATCGCGAACAGTGTCTGGTTGCTTTATGGGGAGGGATCAGCGCATGGGTGCCGAGTGATACAACATTACTCGCGGACCATACAAACAGCAAGTGAAAGACAGATTAACGCGGCGGGTCGCGGCTGGGATCTCTGGAAATTTGGTCACCCGCAAGCCAGTTCTCTTCGTTTCAGTTTCAGACAGTAAAAAACACACACACCGGTTTGCTACCGATAGTACCGACTCGCTGACGAAAATACCGGTTTCGACCACACGTCGCAGGTTGTCAGCGGATGAAGCAAGATGGCTACTGAAGTCGCGACGCGCGGCTGGCGGTCGCGGCCAGAGCACGTGGCGGCGACGGCGGCGAGTCGAGCGACGAGACCTTGGCGAGCCAGCGGATCAGTAGCTGCGCCAGCATCTGCGGCAGCCCGCGGCGGCGCAGCGCGGCCCACACGCGCGCGGCGACCAGCGCCAGCAACAGCGCGCGCAGCGTCCGGTGGCGCAGCCAGCCGCGCACGAGCTCGACCACGCGCAGCACGCGCGCCTCGGCGGCGAGCACCAGCGATCCACTCAAACGCGACTGGAGGTCGTGCTGGCGGCGCGAGAGCTGCTGCAGCTCGTTCTGCGTCCACGAGAAAGCAACCAGGCGTCAGACCACCCTGTATCAGCGGGAGCGGCGGCAGACTGACGCGGCGTACGAAGTGCTGGACGACGTCGTCCTCCACGGTGCGCAGCAGCGACGAGAGCGACTCGCGCAGTTCGTCCACACGCCGAAGCTCGCGGGAGAACAGGTCGCGCTGGAGTGGCACACACACAGAGACACACGGACGCCGATTAGAGACACGGCGCGTTCGAGCAGGCCGCTCGCTCCGAAGTACCTGGTCACGCGTGAAGGTGAGCACGTGCGCCTCCAGCTCCTCGCGCTTCTTGGTCTCGTCCTCCACGCGGTCCTGCAGCTCACCCAGCTCCTCGTACACTCGCGGTAGCCGCTCGAACAGGCTTGTCGACTTGCGCTGCCACCGCCAATAGCGTCAGGTGCCAAGGCAGACCATGAAGCGAGCTCAAGCGCCGGCTCAGTACCTGCCGCGCGGGGCTGGCGCCGACGTCCGTGAGCGCGCTGCTGGTGCTCGTGAGTGACGCAGTGCTGCTGCGCAGGTTGGCGCTGCGCCGCCAGTCGTCCACGAGGTTGTCCAGCGCCGTCGTGTAGCGCTTCATTGCCTCCTGGCGCGTCATACCGCCTAAGTTCTTCCACTTCTCCCTGCGACGATGTAGCGGTCAGCAGTCGACCCCCAGCAGCGACCGACGCAAGCGGGAGCCACCGCACCACTTGGAGATGTCAAGCTTGGTGGCGCCCGGCGGCGGCGAGGACGTCGGACACGGGCCCAGCGTCGCCTGCTGGTACCACGCGTAAAAGTCCTTCTTGGGCGTCGACGCCTCCTGGGTCAGCACGCGGTGGGGCCCTGCGGCGCCGCCAAACGGGTTAGCGCATCATGGTCGCTATGAAACCCGGGACCGCGCGGGGCACGCACCCTGGTACGACTCGACGAAGAGCACGGCGGCGGCGAAGTCGGTCTCGAGCTCGGCGCACGAGTCGCAGTGCGCGCCGTGCGCGTGGCGCGCGCCGGAGGCCGAGGCGGCCGCCGACGCGGACGAGGCTGTCGACAGCGAGCGCGCCAGCGGCGGCAGCAGCGCGTCGTCCGCGTCCGCGGCGTCCAGCTCGGCCGAGAGCCCGGCCGAGAGCCCGGCCGAGAGCCCGGTGCCGAGCGCACTGCTGCCGGCGGAGGCCGCGCCCATGAGGAAGCGCGCGCGCGCCGCGCTGACGCCCGCGGCCTGCGCCACCGCGTGGCCCAGCAGCGTCTGCGGGATCTGCGGCGACGGCGACGGCGACGACGACGGCGGCAGGAGCGACGGCATGTCGGCGAGCGCGAGGCGGAGCGCTGGGTTACGAAACTGTAACCTCGAGCCCGGCCGTTCCTTTTCTGCGTTTGACGTGAATCGCTGGGAACCAAGTCGACTCAACAGTGCTGGGTCACTGAGAGGGACTCCGCAGCCCATCCTTTCTCACCGGTTTTCCCTTGAGCCATTTCCTAATGAATCCATTCCAATCACGCAATAGTCTCCCTCGATTATCCGCTCTCACAGGCTTGAAGTGCGCCGTCATGTGGCCCACACGGTGTGATCCACTCCTGCCTTCTTTTCCCTTTCAACGCACTCCATCACCTCGCCACATCCCGACCGGCAGCGGCTTCCGTCCCCGCCCTCCATCCTCCTTCTCCCGCTCCCCGCCCACCGATGCGGCCGGCCGTGCTGCTCGCGGCGCTCGTGGCGCTCTTCGCCGGTGTGCTGCTGCTGCTGGAGCGCGAGGCGCTGCCGCCGCTGGCCGCGCTGCAGCTCGAGCACGCGCGCCTGGCGCAGGACGCGCTGCGCTACGACCTGGCCGACCTGGCCGCGCCCGTGCTCACCGGCACGCCGCTCAAGGTCCATTCACTCCTCGGCGTGGGCATAGCCCTCTCCTCGACCGCTTTCTGACCGACGGCCGCCACTCGCAGGTCTTTGGCGCGCTCGTCCGCACGCCAGTCATCGGCCCCATCCTGTGCAACATGCTGGCCAAGGACAACAAGATCCTGACCGTGCGCACGTGCGTCTCGCTGCTTTGCTCTGCTGTGAGCGTACATGGGAGGCAACTGACCCGCCCTCGCTCTCTCGCGGCCAGGCTTGCATCCGCCGTGCCCGACTTCCCGCTCTACTACCCGTACGTCGCACCTCCCGCTGGTGACGAGCCCGCCGCCGCCGAGACGCTTGCCGCCTTCAGCCTCAAGTCGCTGGAAGTGCCGGTCGACACCGACACGTTCCGCCGCTGGACCATCGCCGACTATACGTCGCGCTACGCGTCGGGCGAGCTCTCGCCCGTGCAGGTGGCGCGCGCCGTGCTGGACGCGGTGGCCGCCAACGAGGCGAGCGCCACGCCGCTCAAACTGTTCGTGGAGATCCACGCCGAGGGGGTGCTGGACCAAGCGCGCGCCTCGGCGGAGCGGTACGCGCGTGGCGAGCCGCAGGGCGTGCTGGACGGCGTGCCTGTCGCGATCAAGGACGAGATGGCCGTCAAGGGCTTCAAGATGACCACGGGCACGTCCTTCCTGGGCGACATCGTGGGCGTCGCGGCGTCGGACGACCTGCCCGTCAGGCGGCTGCGCGCGGCGGGCGCCGTCATCGTCGGGACCACCAACATGCACGAGATCGGCTCGGGCGTCACGGGTTACAACATGCACTACGGCACGGTGCGCAACCCGTACGACACGTCCCGCCACACGGGCGGTTCGTCCAGCGGGTCGGCGGCCGCCGTCTCCTCCGGGCTCGTGCCGCTCGCGGTCGGCATCGACGGCGGCGGGTCCATCCGCATCCCGTCCGCGCTGTGCGGCGTCGTGGGCATCAAGCCCACCTTCCAGCGCGTGCCGCCCATGTCCCCCGACTGCCCGTCGGTCGCGCACATCGGACCGATCGCCGGGAACGTCCGTGACGCGGCTATCGGCCTCGCTGTGCTCGGTGGAGAGGGTGTCGACGGCGCGGCCGCCGCCGGCGACGACGACATGAGCGTCTACCTCGGCTTCCGCCCGGGCTCCTTGGCCAACACGCCCATTCCGCGCGTGATCAAGGACGTCGCTGCGTTCGAGAACACGCTCGACCTCAAGGGCGTGCGCATCGGGCACTTCCCCGAGCTGACCAATCACTCGGCTCCCGAGGTCGCCGCGTCCGTTCGCCGCGCGCTCGCCGCGCTGGTCAAGCGCGGCGCGGAGCTGGTGGAGACGCCACTGGGCCACCTCACGGCCATCCACATGGCGCACTCGCTCACCATCTCGAGCGAGTTCGCGCAGAACCTCGACAAGTACTTCAGCCGCTACGCCGAGATGTCCCCGGAGGTGCAGGTGGTGCTCACGTTCGGCCGCAGCTTCTCGGCCATGGACTTCCTGGCAGCGCAGCGCGTGCGCGCGTTCGCGCTGCGCCAGTTCCGCGAGCAGGTGCTGAGCAAGGTGGACGTGTTCGCGTCGCCCTCGGTCGGCATCACGGCGCCCGAGATCCCGCCCGAGGCGCACATCGCCGGCGCCGTCAACGCCGCGCAGATGGACGCCATCATGCGCTTCAGCTGGTACGGCGACCTCATCGGCGTGCCGGGCGTGTCGGTGCCCATCGGCGTGGACGCCCTTGAGAACCTGCCGCTGGCCATCCAATTCCAGGCCGACCACTGGGACGAGGACCGCATGCTGCGCGTGGCGCACGCGGTCGAGGTTGAGTACGCGCGCGAGCAAAAGGCACCGCAGGTGTTCTTCGATGTCATCGGCGCCGCCAAGACCAAGGACAAGACGCTGTAAGCGGGGCAAGCGAGCGCAAGAGACCCTATGTTATGGAGTGCATGAGCCTCGCGTGGCGCTGGCATCAGACCAAAACTGGGCAGACTGAGACCGTTGACTGCCGACTCGGCCTCTGTCGACACGACAGGAGCGTCGCTTGGTCGCTCCGTCCTTCACGCCAGCCTTGGCGGCCTCCTAGTCCTGGTCTGAGTCCACAGATGTATGGTAAGAGCACGGCCACCCACTGCGTCCATCCACGGGCGGGGGACGTACGCGCGCGGGTGGGGTCGCTCGCGTATTCCTTGCGCGCCTTGCTGAACGACTTCTTGAATTTGGAGTCGGCCGACGCCGTCAGTTTGTTGCGCGCGAGGCTCCGAAGCGCCTGCCGCCGCGCGATCCACGCTGTCAGCGAGCTTTCCCCAACTGACAAGAGCAGGGGGGACGCACCTCGCGGCGCTTCTTGACGGGCTTAGTGCGGTTGCGCTGCATGACGACGATGGGCAGGACGCCCACGGCGATGACGGCCACGAGCCCGAGCCAGTTGGACACCGAGTCCTCCACGCCCTCGTGCGAGTAGCGGAAGGCCTCGTCGAAGTTCCTGCGGCCGCCAGCGTCAGCATCAGCCACCCGGACAGGAGCACGAGCCAGTGCAACGGCGCGGACACTTACTGGAAGCCCTGCTCGTCCGCGATGCCGTACAGGTCGTACTTCTCGCGGCGCTCCGGGTCCGACAGCACGCGGTACGCTGCGCCGCCACCCGCCTGCGGTTAGTCCAAGTCGCACAGCGAGTCCCTTCGCCGCCGGGGCCGCACGTACCGTTGGTGATCTTGACGAACTGCTCCTTCATCTCCTCCTTGGTCTCGGGCGTCTGCTTGTCCGGGTGGAACTTGAGCGACAGCTTGCGGTACGCGCGCTTCATCTGCGCCTGCGAGGCCGACGAGGACACGCCCAGCACCTCGTACAGGTCCTCGCCCAGCGCCGCCGCCGCGCTCAGGCACAGCAGCAGCAGCAGCAGCAGCGCGCACTTGCTCCCCCCCACAGCCATCTCGACGTCGCGGCTTGAATGGCGGATCGGCTGACGTCCGCGTCCGCGTGGAGGATACTCGGGCGTCGAGGCTTTCAGCCAATTATAACGCGTCATGGGGAGGGTAAGCCGACTTTCAGCCAATCATCGCGTGAGGTGCCACGCCGGAACGGCTGAGAGGAGCACCAACACGCGTTTCCATCCATCCATTCGTTTGTGCAGGTACAAAGGAAGACAAATAGTCTTCAAATAGAAATTTACAACTTACCAATAAACGCATGTTATCTGTTTCAGCAGGTTGGGTGACACGGTTTGACACACCAGCAGCATGCGTGGCGCTCGCCATTCCTGGTCGCGGGCGGCATGACGGCGGCAGCGCGCAGGGCGGCGGCGCTGGGCGCCTTGCTGGCGGCCGTGGCGCTGATGGTGCTGCGGAGACGGCAGGAGCAGGGTCAGGGCCAGGGCCAGCGGAAGCAGCTGGCGGCTGGCGGCTACGACCTGGCGGACGGCAAGGGCCGCGTGCTCATGGGCCGGAGACTGCGCGTGCGTTCGTCCCCAAGTGCGCGGTGAGCTGGCTGGCAGCGGCTGACTCGCTGCGTCTGCGGCGTTCTGTGTTACTGGCGCAGCTCATGGCGTATGTGCTGCGGCTGCCGGTGGTGGGTGCCGTCCTGTGCCGCCTCATGGCCAAGGGCAAGCGCGGCCTGGCCGTCCGGAGGTGCGTGCGCGACAGCCGCCGCGTTCACGGAGCCGTCACTGTGCTGACCGTGAGGCTGCTCCTGCGCGCAGGTTCGCCGCGCGGATCCCCGACGCGCCGCTCTACTACCCGTACATGGACCCCGAGGGCTCGACGCCCGGCGGTGAGTCGACGCCCCTGTTGCCTGGCGCCATGTCCCTCGAGGACTTCAGTCGCGAGGCGCTGCGGGACCGGAGCGCTCAGCCAGGCGCGAACGGCGGCGGCCCGTTCGCACACTGGACGATCGCCGACTACACGTCGCGCTATGGGGCGCAGGAGGTGACCCCGACGCAGGTGACCGCGGCCGTGCTGCGCTGGGTCGACGCCAACGAGGCGAGCGCCACACCGCTCAAGCTCTTCATCGAAATCCGCGCCGGCGACGCGCTGGCCGAGGCGCGCGCGTCCACGGAGCGGTACGCGCGCGGAGAGCCGCTGGGCGTGCTCGACGGCGTGCCCATCGCCGTCAAGGACACGATGGATGTGCGCGGGTACCGCACGTGGGCCGGGACGTCCTTCATGGGCGACCTCCTGGGCCCCGCGAGCGAGGACGCCGTCCCCGTCGCGAGGCTCCGCGCGGCCGGCGCGATCGTCATCGGCAAGACCAACATGCACGAGCTCGGCGCGGGCGTCACGGGCTTCAACGCGTTCCACGGCACGGTGCGCAACCCGTACGACCCCAGGTGCTACACCGGCGGGTCGTCCAGCGGCTCGGCGGCGGCTGTCGCCTGCGGCCTGGTGCCGCTGGCCGTGGGCCAGGACGGCGGCGGATCGACGCGCGTGCCGGCCGCGCTGTGCGGCGTCGTGGGCGTCAAGCCGACGTTCCAGCGCGTGCCTCCGCTGTCGTCTGGCAGCCCGTCGCTGTCGCACACGGGGCCGATCGCCGGCAGCGTGCGGGACGCCGCCGTCGGGTACGCGGTCATGAGCGGGCCGGACGGCGGCTTCCCGCGCAGCTTCTCGCAGCCGCCGGCGGACCTGCGGTCGTTCGACGACACGCAGAGCCTCGCCGGCGTGCGCGTGGCCTACTTCCCACAGTACAACGACCACAGCGTGCCGGAGATCGCGGCGGCCACGCGCGAGGCGCTCCGGCGGCTGGCGGCGCGCGGCTGCGAGCTCGTCGAGGTGGCGCTGCCGGTCCTCGCGCCGATCCACATGGCGCACAGCATCACGATCGCGTCCGAGTTCGCACTCATGATCGACAAGGTGGTCGCGGCGACGGGCGCGACCCACGCGAGCCTCGTGGACAAGCTGTCACCCGAGGCGCAGATGGTGCTGACCATGGCGGACCAGTGCTCGTCCAAGGACTTCGTGGCGGCGCAGCGCGTGCGCGCGTTCGCGCTGCGCCAGTTCCAGGAGCAGGTGCTGCGCCGCGCCGACGCGCTCGTGTCGCCCACGACGGGGGCCACGGCGCCCGAGATCCCGCGGGCGGCGCTGGCGGCCGGCGAGGTCAACGCGCGGCAGCAGGCCGCGCTCGTGCGCTACAGCTGGTACAGCAACATGATCGGCACGCCCGCCGTCACGGTGCCCGTCGCGCTGGACGCGCGCGGCCTGCCCATCGGCGTGCAGCTGCAGGCCGCCCACTGGCGCGAGGACCTGCTCCTGCGCCTCGCGCACGCCGTCGAGCGCGATCACTCGCTCCAGCAGCGTGCGCCGGCCGTGTACGCGGCCGTCCTGGACGACACGGCGGCCCCATGAGCGCCAGCATGCCTTCCCCCATCTCCAGCGAACTGATTGCCGAATGGACGCGACCATTGAAATGATCGGGGATAGACGGTAGTGCTCAAGGGTTCCACGTTGAAGAAGCATTTGCGATCCAGCTGGGCGAGAGGCGGGCAAAGGCTGAAGCATACCGTGCTTGGAGGCTCAAGTTCACAAAGAGACGCGGCCAGCCGTGTGTGTTTATGTATCTCTGCAGCGGTGGATATGCATGTGGGCGTGGCGGGCCACTGGCGGCTGCCGACTGGTTACTCGGACTCGGAGCGGAAGCGCAGCACCTCATCAGGCGTGACGACGACGTCCATCATGCGGTCGTGGTCATCCACCGGCACCTCGTCTATCAGCTGCGGCGCCAAGCAGATGCCCTGGACGCGGCACACGCAGCGGAGCATTCGTTAGCTCGGCGACCGGCAAGCATGCGCGCTCTCCTGCAGAGCCTTACGATCAGCGTCGGCATCGGCCGGCGGTTGTCCTCGTAGAACTCTTCCAGGCGGCGCAGAAAGCAGTCTGCCAACGATGGCATACGTCGTCAGACTGGTGCAGAGCAGAGAACGAGGCTCGCAGCCAGCCCACCACGCACCGTAGTACGCCTTGCCGTGGCCGAGGCGCGCGCCGCGGCCGTCGAAGGCGACCGCGGGCAGCAGCACCACGTCCAAGTCGAGCGCGTCGATGGCGTCGTCGCGCGGCTTGTCGTCGGGCGTCGCGAGCGGCGGGTCCGGGATCTGCCACTTGTCCTGGTCCGGTCAACCCGAGTCAGTCGGCGACCATATCAAACGGTTGCTCCGCTCCGCTTGACGTCGCAGCACGCACCCTGGGGAAGGAGGCGATGTCGTGCGTCGACAGCGCCTGCACCATCTTCATGTCGTCGGGTGTGCGGCCGAGGATCTTGGGCACGTACACCTTCTTGCGCGCGTCGAAGGCGGCGGCCAGGATGGACTCCGTCTGCGCCTCGTGCGGCATGTGCAGGTAGACGCTCACGGCCCTGGCGGCTAGGAACTCGGGCAGCGCGCCGACGCGCTCGGCTAGCCGCAGGCTCTGCGCCGCGACCTCCCCCGGGCCCAAGCCGCGCACCACCGCCGCGATCTGTCGCCGCAGCTGCCGCTTCATCTCGTCGATTTCGCTCCTGCTGCTGCTTGCGCTGTGAGGCGTCGCCGAGGCGGCTTGGTCGCCCATTCTCCCGGCGCGCACCCTTGCGAATCCGCGTCGCGACACGCAGCAGCCGTCGGTTCTGCATAGACACCGGCCAGTGTTGGGAACTTCAACGGTCGAGAACCGGTGTTTTGGTGGTGAGGAACCGGTACAATACCGGTGAGATCCAGTGCTTGCGAGATTCAACACCGGTATACCGGCAGTGAAACCGGTGCAACGACGGAAGTGCTGGCAAAAGTGGCGCCAAAACGCGAGAAAATCGAAAGCGTCTGTCAAACAGCCAGTCGCCGCTGGTCATAGTGAAACCCATACAAAAAGCCATCTCGCATCCCACTGCGGCCTCTCTCTCTCGCGCGGAAATCGGTGGCCGAAGGCAAAGGACGCGGACGACCGACCTGACTGCTCCAAACCAGAAGAAAGGCCACTGCGCGGACGTTGATCGAAGAAGCGACAACTGGAGGCGGAGAGCATGGCGCTGGGGCCGGACGACGACGCGGACTCGTGTACGCGCTGCTGTGGGCGTCCGGGCGGACGGCTGGGTGCGTCCTAGGGCCTCACCTGTGTGTGTGTGTGTGTGCGGCAGACGACGGGGCGCCGTTCGAGGAGGAGCTGGACGACGGGGAGGCGCTGCAGGCCGCGGCGCGCGCGGGCATCCTGCTGCTGGAGAAGAACCACGAGCTGCAGGAGGAGAACGCGGCGCTGCGCGAGCAGGTGGCCGTGCTGGAGCAGGAGCGGCCCACGCTCAAGGACGCGCTGGCGGCGCGCGATGAGGAGCTGGTGGGCCTGCGCGACGAGCGGCGGCGCTCGCTGCTCGAGGTCAACGCGCTGCGCAACGAGGTCAAGGCGCAGAGCGGGCTCGTGACCGAGCTGCTGGAGCGCGAGCGCCGCCTCAAGAGTGCTGCCGAGGAGGCCGAGCTCGCCCGGCAGGACGCCGAGGCCCAGCTCGAGTCGCTCCAGCGCGTGGTCGACGAAGTGCAGCAGCGCGTGGCGACGCTCTCAGCGGAGGAGGACGCGAGCGCTTCCAGCAAGCAGAGCGACGCAGGCGCGGCGAACAGCAGCGAAGCCGCCGAGTACGACGACGTGCTGGGCAAGTGGCACGAGGCGGTGGCCGAGAACGAGAACTTGCAGCTGGAGCTCAAGAGCTCGCGCAAGGAAGGCGACGTGCTCAAACGCAAGGCCGCCAAGCTCGCCGACTGCGTGGCCCAGCTCGAGCGAATGGAGAAGAAGAACGCCAAGCTGCAGTCAGCGAACGACACCCTTCACGAGGAGCTCGAGGAGGAGCGCGCCGTCCTCGAGAGCCTGCGGACCATGAACTTGATGTACAAGAAGCTGGCGGACTCGCGGCCGTTTGCGTTCGACGACGATGCCAGCAACGCGCCGGCTCACTCGCAGCCTTTGATGCCAATGTCAATGCCAGGCTCGGTGACGCTTCAGGATGTGCTTCTCGAGACGAACCTAAAGCTCGAGACGGAGATCCGGGAGCTCAAGATCGCGCTGAATCGCGACCACCCGAACAACAACGACGGCGAGGAGGGCGACAACAACAGCAGCCATGGCAGCGATGACGCGGACCTGGGGCTCCAGCGGTCAGGAAGCAGCTCTTCGATCGCCAAGGCCTCGGGTAGCGGCACGAAAGACAACAACAACAGCGATGACTCTGCTCTGGAGCAGCGGCTTGTGCGTCGGGTGCAGGAGCTCGAGGAGAAGCTCAAGGTGGCCAAGGACGTGATCAAGCACGCGAAGCTTCACTGGAGCGCCGCGGTGGCGTCGCAGAAGGCGCTCGAGGAGTGCAATCGTGACGCGCAGGACGAGCTTGCTCGTCTGACACAGCAGCTTGACTACTACGTGTCGCTGGCGACATCTCGAGCCCTCGACCCAGAAGCCCAGAAGGAGGAGCTGCTCAAGAACCGCAATGACGGCAGCAACGACGGCGAGTTCGAAGAGAAGTGGGTCGAGGAGATGGCCCCGTATCCGGCCCCTCCTGGCGACTTGAACTCGCCTCTCATCAAGTGCCTCCTGGACCACTGGACGACCGACAAGTCGCAGGTCATGATGCTCACGGACTGGCTGCACCACGCGATCCGCGGCACGGGCAAGCCAACCGCGCTGCACTTGCCGAACCTGAGCAGCGAGGTGGCCGCGGGCTTCGCGCAGCTACTGGTGCCCATTCTGCGCGAGCGTCACGGCGTGTCGGTGACTATTTACCGCCGCGACAGCCTGCAAATCCTGTCGGACCTGCTTCTGCAGACCAACCAGCCCAGCGTCGACGTGCCGGCGTTCTCGACGGACGAGGCGGCCCCACTGGACGGCGATGCCGACGGGAGGGAGTCGCCGGCGTCCTCCGGCATCTCCCGCAACGGCAGCAGCGGCCGCCGCGGCCGCAGTGCCCGACGGAAGCGCGGCAGCAGCCCGTTCCTCAAGGGCGAGACGCAGTTCCTGTACGGGTAGGCCACATCTCCGCAGGGACGCAGTGGCGGGGCGGCGGAACTGTAGCCAGGGATAGACGCAAGGCGTCATGGAGCCTAGCGACAGCCGGCGGTGGGTGGCATCGCCTTGAGTTTGTTTGATTCGAATTTGCATGCAGAATGGTGGCGCTATATATACTGAAGTCGCCAGTTTGGTTGGGCCTATCACCTACACCCCGCGACAACAGCAGCGGGGCCGGGAGGTCGTCCGCGATGTTGGCGTCACCGCTAGACAGCCGCGCAGAGTTACTGCAGCAGCTGCCAGTTCTTCATGTAGATGTTCCTAGCGGCGTTGATGTCGCGGTCGAAGTGGCCGCGGCACACCTGGCAGCGGAACACGCGACTGCCGCCGAGTGACACGTTCAGCTCGCCGCACGCCGAGCATGTCTTGGACGTATACTCCTCGCCGCACTCGACGAGGACGCCGCCGACGCGGTTCATCTTGTACTTGAGCAGCATCCTGAACTGGTAGTGGCGCTGCGACAGCATCGCGCGAGCAGTCGAACTGCGAACCTTGCGTTTGCGGCCACTGGTCAGCGGATCTGCTTGTGTCCCGGCCGTGTTGTCAGGGCCATCCGTCTGACTCGTCGTGGTGTCCTTGGCAGAGCTCGCTGGCGTGCCGTCCGCTGCGTGCTCCTGCTCGTACTTCCTGACCATCTGCGA
>JAADYF010000282.1:0-27230 GCA_023338175.1 Phytopythium delawarense
CACGGCCGGGACATTCCTGGGCGCTCCATGCTGCTGGTAGCCGTCCGAGTCGCCCAGCGGCGCGTGGTCCTTGGCGTTCAGGCGCAGTGGGTAGTAGGCGAGCAAGTGCCGCGGTCGGAGGACGAGCAGCGGGCTCCACGGTGCGTCCGCGACGATCGAGGCCGCCGTAAGAGCAAGGAGCAGCACGAGCAGCGTCAATATCCTCGTCATGGGCGTCATGGGCGTCATGGGCGTGGTGGGAGTGCTCGAGACGAGTCCAGCGGTGAAATGCCGCGGCTATTAATGAGCTGCGCGACCTTTTGGCCGGCGAAAGATTTGGATCGATGCATGAAGGGACGGACGGGCTTCCAGGCGCATGCATGTATTTGGATATTCACAGATGAGAGGCGACGGAGGCGTCACAGAGACCATGGAGACGTCACAGGGACTGGAGGATGTAGTCGAGCGCGTCGTCGAGCCCCGGGAAGTCGCTCGGGTCGGTCGGCGACGTCGTGAAGAAGCCGCAGGAGCCGCCGCCGCCGCCGTCCAGCGCCGGCAGCGGCTCCTCCCACGCCGCGAGGCACAGCGGCGGCGGCTGCTCCTGCTCCTGCTCGTCCTTGGCGTCGACCGGCAGCAGCAGCAGGTCCTGGAAGCGCAGCTCGCCGCCGCCGAAGAGCAGCGCGGTCGGGTCCTGCGCCGCCACCAGCGGGCTGGGCACCGGCGACGCCGGCGTGTCGCCTGTCGCCTCGGTCTTGAGCTCGCCTTGGGGCTTCACTACCGAGTCGCCGGGCTTGGCGTCGGTCGCGTCGCGGCGGTTCCGGCGCAGGCCGCGGCGCCGACGCTGCAGCTTCTGGCGGAACTTCTGCGCGTGCGTCATGGTCTGGCGCGTGCTGCGCGTGCCGACGAACTGCGCCACGAGCTTCCAGGGGCCGGCGGGGAAGAGGCGGCGCGCCTGCAGGAAGCGCTCGTGCTCGGGCGACGTCCACACGCCCTCGCCCTCGCGGCTCATGCGCGGACGCACGCCCGGTCGTCGCCGCCGCTTGGTTTCGGGCATTGCGGTGAGGCTTCCGCTTCGCGGTCAGTGCGCTCGAGGTAGTCGCGTCGGCGCGGATTCAACAGTGAGGCGGCCGTCGGTCCGCCGCAAGCATGCGACCGACGCTGTTCGAAGGGAAGGGAGGGGGACGAGCGCGGACGCTGGCATCAGCGCGGGCGACTTATCGCGGGCACGCATCAACAGCCATCAGTGCGGGTGGATGCGGGTCGTTGAAGCAGTCGCGCCGCTGCCAGCTCATTACGGTGTTGGTCAGCGCTGGAACGTCTCGTCATTGAGAACCTGCGACAGTGCATGTTGAAGTGTAGTTGATGCGATAGTTTATATCAGATTGGTGTTGAGCTGAGCTTATTAACCTTTGAAAAATGGAACATGCTACAACTGTTATTATGTACGGAAGCGTGTGCGGAGGGCGGTCGAGACACGTTTGGCGCCAGCCAGACGTTCGCCCCGACCACAGTGGGCCGCCGAGAATTTTTCGCGGCGCGCAAAGACAACGAGGCGGCGCTTCGATATTCCACCGGAGTGTTGGCGAGGCGGACCGCATTTGCTCTGATTAAGGCGGTGCCGCGGGGTGATGTTCCTGCCGTCCGTCTGTGATATGGATGAGTGACCTTTATGCAGCGCGGGGGGTTCCGCTGTGCGCAAGCGTCGTGTGATTGGCCCAGCCAGTCGCGCAGTGGACGCTCGACGGTCGACGGATGATGACAGCCGTGAGATATCGTGGTCGTCTTGCTGACTGGTGCTGTGCGAAGAACTGGACGACTCGCCGCTTGATGACGCCGATAGGAAGATCTGCCTGTACGCATCGTCCACCTGTGCGCCGCGCCGACAGAGCGGTGGCAGCACGCGGCGCATGAACAGTTTAAGATGCCCGAGTCGAGTCGACTTCGAGTGCCCCGGGGTCCATGTCGAGAGCACTGACGAGTCTATGGGTCCGCAAGCCCGCTCCGGTCGCCCAGACACGAGCGGTGGTCCCTCCCGTCCGCACTCTCCAGCTCCTCCCGGGAGCGGCCGCCTGGACCCTGACCACGCCATGAGCGGCGGCGTCAACCACCCGCGCGTGTCCAGAATCCAGTCACCCACCACGTTGGGAGCCCTCATCCCCGCAGGACAGGAATCTCTCTCCACCCAAACTCGCTTCCTTCTCACCGCTCTCCCAACGGCGCACGCATGGCCTCGGCACCACCAAGCCCTGCACTCAGGAGGAGCGTTCCGCACTTTGATGGCTACATTGAAGGTGGCGACGCACGCGTAACCAAATCCGCGTGGCGTAACCTGATCAGCGTCCGCTTCAACCGGAGGATGGATGCGTCGATGGACTCCGGAGCCGGCGCTTTGGCCTTCGCTGGTGCGAAATATTCCCGAGTGTCGGCGCGCGATGGCGATACGATTGTGTATCGCTCGTTCGTCCACCCGCGAGGGCTCGCGGTGCTACTGTGGGCGAAATTTTGGCGGGCGGCTGTCTGCGATCGCCTCCGCGAGGAGCATACTCCGCCCAAGAGCCGACGAGCGCGACGCGAAAGAAGGCGCGGAACTTTGAGTCTCGGTAGCGCACGCAGGCAGACGGCCATGGGAGCGCGACCCGACTCAGCAGAGTCGCGTCGTCACCCGAAATAATAACAAGCGGCGCGGTGGCGGGTGACTCGTGCAGGTTCAGATGAGGTTACTCACGATGATCGACCACCCAAAGGCGACACCAAGATCACGAACTTCCGTCAATGGCCCATGACGAATATGCGATTCTGGTCCTCGGCAGACGGCGCTTCGGGAAGTCATCCAGACGCATTGATGACCGAGGAGACCTTCGCGAGGATACACTGGCAGCCCATTGGCCGGCGCGGGCTCTCCATAAATCAGGGCCAGCCGCGATCCGAAAGGAAGGGCAGATGGACAGGTGGACGCGGTGCCTCGCATACTATATTACTCTGTTGTACCAGCACCAACTTGGTCCGCGCGCCAAAACTCTCGACATGCAGCTTGCGCGCGGCGGGATCCTGCTCTGCGCGCCTCGCCGCCGCGCTGACAGGCGAGTGCGCGCTCCTGCTCCTTCTCCTGGGTCCTCGCGGGAGCCTGTGAGCTCAAAAAGAGAGGCCGGCCGGCTGCGGTGGGAATAAATACGCGCTCGCCGCTTCTACTCGGGCCGCTCGCTCGCTCGCTCGGGGTCTTCCTGGCGTGTCTATCTTGTATGGTGGGGCGGAAGCGCGTGGATGCGCGCTCGCTCGCTTGACCTCGAGGCCGCTACGACTCGCGGTGGAACGTCTCGATAAGGAAGTCCATGCACTTGTCGAACTCAATGTCGCTCGGCTCGTACGAGGGTCCGTCGAGGAACTGCGCGTTCGCGTGCGGATCGTTAAAGTCGATGGCGGGCGGCAGCTTCTGATAAGCCATGGGCATGGGCGCCATGTCGTCCATGGTGACGGCGCCGCCGGCCATGGCGAACGCGCCGTCGTCCTCACCGAGCATGTCAAGCTCCTGCTCGGCGGCGATGGCGAGCGACGTGGCCAGGATGGAGTCGTTGAACTGCTCCTCGTTCGAAAGCAGCGCGTTGAAGCGCGAGGAGCGGTCGAGGATGAAGGGCAGGTTGTGGCGGCCGCTCATGCGCACGTTGCGCAGCCGCCGCGCGATCTTCTGGCGGTACTTCTGCGCGTGGGTCATGGTCTGGCGCGCCGTGCGCGAGCCGACGTGCGACGCGATGTCCTTCCACGGGCCCGACGGGAACAGCTTGATGCCCTCGACGAAGAGTTCGTGCTCCTCGGGGGACCACAGGCCGCGGCTCTCGGTCTTGCCGCTCGTGCTGGACGAGTCGCTGCCAGCGGCGCTCATGGCGTCGTCCACGAACGACATGCTGGTCTCTCTCACTCTCTGACTTGAGCGGGGTGGGGTGTGGGGGGGTGTGGGGTGGGCAGCGGGGGGCGGGGAGCGAGTGCGTGTGCGCGCGCTAGCAGATCTTCAACTGAAAGATCGGAGCCCGGGGGCGGCGCGAGCCGAGCGGCCGCCTGCGGGCTTCCCCGGCCGGTCAGGTGCCGGGTCCCCCTCCTCCTCCTCTCCTCCTCTCGTTCCTTGACCGGTCAGCCGCCCTTGACCTGCACGGCGGATCTCTCTTGAAGAGACTATGCCGGGCTCCCTCTTTTCGATTTCCCGCGCTCCTCTTCCCCGATGACGCGCCGGGTCAAAAAGCGCTAAATCAACGCAATATGCGAGGAATTAAAGTCGAGGGAGCGAAAGATACGGGCCGGCTTTACGGGGTTGACAAGCTGAGAGAGACGGCAAAGACAGCGATTTAGACCCTTCCACACGGTGTTTTAGCGTGCTCACTGGGTCCACACCCGTTTCTCGCACCTTCTATTTTCCCAAGGGGATGAGAGTGTCCCAACCGCGCTCTCTGGAAATAAACGCGGGGATTCCTATACTGAACGCAAGTGTGCGCAGGGCGGGCGAAGCGGCCCAAGACGCAAAGAAGGCGCCTGCCAGCAAACAACGCGTGCTGCAAGCGGCGGCAGCAGCAACAAAAAGCGCCGTGCCGGCCCATCCATCCAAACCGCCCGTCCGTCCAAGACGTGTCGAGGTCCGCCAACGACCGGAGAGGGTGCCGCCGGTCATCCGAGAGGTCACCCAGCCGAATCCACCGCAGCGGTTACGTCGGTATCCAGGATAAAAAGTGTAACTGTGGATGGCGGTGTCAGTCAGGTGCCGGCGGTTCCAAGGCACTGTCACTTGATCGTACTATGCCGTCGCGGACGTGGTGGAGATCTCATTTGGACGCGGTGCAAGTTGGCAGGGAGGCAATCCAAGCGTGTGGCTCCCAATCGTCATGTCTCTTCGCCGACGAGATATCGATACAAACCCCAAGAGAGATCTGCCACCGCAAAGGGCTCTTTTCTGCGAGCCGATCCCGACCAGCTGGTGGGCGAGTGACGCGGCTCTGACCACCACTCCCTTCGGTTCAGAAAGTATGGTGGCATGCGATCAGCCGCAAAAAGATGGCGCAACGCCGGGCCAGACGCGGTGACGTCGACCCAACCTGTCAAGTTTGCCCTACCCCGCGGGAAACGGCCCACTTGAAGTTTCTTTGCTCCAGATCCGAGCCAAAAAGCGCACAAGATTCGCGCGCGCTGAGGGGAGTTTCGACACGGGCGGCCATACATTCTCCCTCACAAAAAGATCACAGCAAGTGAACACACTGGCGCCGAGTATGCTTTCGCGCTGCATTCGACATTGTCAAGCAGCCACACGCTTCGTGACGCCAGAGTCCACCTCCTGTCACGGCTGTTGTACACAGAACGGATACAGTAGGTGCATGTGGCTCGCTGAAACTGGAAACGAGGCAATTTGTCCCGCGCTGTTGCTTTTTAGAACAATAGGACTGAGAACACGAAGGATTGCCCACCGCCGTGACGCTTGAGGCCTCATCCTCCTCTTGAAGTGCCTGGGACCACCAAAAGCGACGGGTTTGCCGCTTTCGCGATCCTATTTTTTCGTGTCCGCGGCAAGCGGTGCCATCGAGTGCGTCCACAGAGCAGCGTGGAATTACCCAGGCGAGAGCTGTGAGCACGAGCTTTGCTGTGGCGCAAGAATCACTCCCGACGTCGCATACTTGGCGATCATTCAACTTGACGCGTGTTCAGAGACGCTCTGGCGCGATGCGAGCCATCAATGCGGGTGGAACGACGCCAGCCTTGGTTGGCTGTCTTCGTTGTCTGGCCGCGAGCTGGCGCTGTCAATATCCGGCGCGCAATCCTCCACTGCAATGCGGTCATCGCCGGAGCCACGGGCGTTGTCGCAACGGCCGCGAAACGACAACGAAGAACCTCAATGCCGACGGCGAGGCGCACAAAAGGGTGCGATGGCGGATCAATCTCTCGCCGCGCGCGTCTCTCCGCCGTAATATCCAGCGCTGACTTCGCTGGAGCAAAGGTGATAAACAGCAAGGTCGAGGGAGACCGTAATCGCCGGTGCGGAAACGGTCAGCGGTCGCCTCTGCAACCGCTGCGGGCGAGTCTTCCCGAGCGGATAAGAGCCGCGAAGCGACGGCAACGACGTCATCGGTTTCCAACTGCCACGCCTTGACAGATTTCAGTCACCCAGTGGGCGTTCGAGACATGCGGAAGCGGCCATAACCGGGCCATCTGTCACCCTCTCGCAGGTGTCGCAAATGATCCCGATCCTTCGGGCGGTGCGACATGTTTGAAGGGGACGCGCGCCACAGAGGGTGCACCTGTGGTCACAGACGTGACCTGCCGCCGGTCGCACTCTTATCCCACCCACGGCATCATGGCCGCTCTTGATGGCGTCCGGTGGAAGCGGGGAGAAGGCTCGTTCTGGGCGGCCGTTGGTCGCTCGTTTCCCGCCGCCGACCGCTGGGGACGGTCGGGTGCATCCTCTCATGGCGACGGCCGCCCGACGGGTTCGGTGTTCTCTCCCGCGCGGCTGGCGGAGGGCGGCAGTCGCGCTTGCCGCTTGCGGCCTGTGCGGTCAGGCGCGGTGGTGGTGGGTCACCGACTGGGTCTTCCTGCTCTGGCCGTGTGTGCGGGAGCGCTGGAGCTTGCTGTGAAGCGACCGCAAGACCAGCAGAGCCCTCGGGTCGAGGTGCAAGGTACAGATTGGTCTCGTGCGCGTTCGGTAGCGAGTGACTTTCTTCGAAGAATCCTTGCCGACTCGTGCTGGCCGATCCCGGGTTGCTCATGCTCATGGCACCGGCAAGAGCAAACTGACAGATCCGGATGGGAACGCGGTGGCAGCACATGAACCATGCCGCTGGGCCAGTTGGAAGGAGTGCGCTGACGACAACTGCGACCCGATCCGGCACTTCCTCCAGGTAAGTGCGACGCAGCACTCACAGGCGCAGAGATGGCATACGGCATACTCGCCCGGAGGTTGGGTGGTCCCTCGCTCTCGCAGGTGGTGCCGACCGAGTGAGCACATACCAGTTGGCGAACCGCATCATGAAAAAACTGCGCAGCACCACAAAGGGCTTCTGCCGCAAGCGACAAGCGCCTCTCGAGACAGTCCGTCCGTTTGCTTGGACTTCCGGAGCCGCGGTCGCTCACGTCCCCTGTGTCCGCATGCGCTGTCGGCCAAGCCAACGGGAAGAACGCACCCCGACCGATCCGCTGCACCGATCCGACTCAATCCGACCGTTTGGCGCGCTGACATATGAGTCTCCGCCGTCGAGCGGCGCTGTTCTCTGCATCTGATAGTCCCAGTCTCGGCCGTCGATGGTATCGCCGCCAAGAAGCTTGTGTTCTGCGGTCGCTCCACCACGGCATTACAGTCCGTTACCACGTCACTACCGAGCCATCAGTCGCCACAAGAATAAGCAAATGCGCTGGGCTCCTCCACCGCCTGTCAAGCACACAGCTACCGCTTGCCACCACCCGCCACCAAGCGGTTTAGCCATTACCCACGCGAGTGAACCCAGAATGCGGTCGTACCAGCTCATTACCGACGACTCGCGCCATTGAACCACCATCGCCCGAACCCTCTCACGCTCCGCTGGACGCTGTTGATTGGCCGATACTCCCTCCAACTGCTTCCATAAACCTCTGTGATTGGCCATAAACATCACCCACCATCACTCACGATTCCAACTCAGAACTAAGTGATGGTCTTCCGCCGAGAATGGCGGTGCCTCTGTCCATACTCAAAGAAGGAATGACCGCGGCGTAGTATGGAAGGAAGCGGCGCCACTTCGCTCGTTCTCGGTCGCCAGAAGCAGCCGCAGCGCATACTCAAACGCAGTCAGTGGATCGCCCAAGACGCTCGCGACTTTGCCGTTCGGTCGATCGCCTCGCACTTTCCCATTTCACAGGCAGAGCGAAGCGGACGACGCCCATGACGATCTCCAAGCGCGTGCAGAAGGAGCTGGTGCAGGCCGTGCCGCCGTCCGACGTGGCGGCCGTGCGCGCGCTGACGGGGCGTACGCCCAAGCAGCAGCTGAAGAGCAAGGCGCCGGGCAAGGCTGGCGCGCGCGCGACGACGGCGGCGCTGGCTGAGGCGAGCAAGGGCAAGGCGTGGACGCGCGACGAGCACGAACGCTTCCTCGTCGCGCTCGACCTGTTCCCGTCCGGCCCGTGGAAGGCCATCGCTGACTACGTCGGCTCCAAGAACTCGCGCCAGACCATGACGCACGCGCAGAAGTACCGCCAGAAGCACGAGCGGCGCCAGCGCGGCCTGCGCAACAAGACGTCGGGCAAGAAGGGCAAGGCGGCCAAGAGCAAGAGCAAGGCGCGGGGGAGCGTCAAGGTCGAGTGCGACGACGCCATGGACGGCGAGGACCAGTCCCCGCGCAGTGTGGGCGCCGGGGCGGGCGTCGAGAGCCCGGCAATGTCGGACGGCGGCTCCAGCAGCGCGTTCGAGGACGCGCCGGCGGTGATGGCGGTGATGGAGGACGAGGCCGCGCCGCCGGACTGGAACCTGCTGTTCAAGCAGGCGAGCGTGACGGAGATCTTCCCCGAGTTCGAGCCCGTGGAGTTCCTGCCCGAGATGTGGAGCACCAACTCGCTCGAGGAGATGGTGCTGGGCGGCCACGGCGGCCGCTTCGACCTGCTCTTCTCGGGCGAGTCGCACACCGCCGTCGTGTAAACGTACGCAAGAGGAAGAAGAAGATGAAGAAGAAGACGAAGAAGACCGAGATGAAGAAGACCGAGCCGAGGAAGAAGCCTGGGCTGTGCAGAGAGAGAGCGCGTGCGGCGCTCCGTTTATCTATCTATCGCTGTGAGCGGCCGGGACGCGTCAGGAAGCCCCGCCGGAGCCGTAACTTATACCACCCACCAAGAAAAATTAGGGACAGGGAACACATGCACGTCCACGTAGTGTTCACGCCACGCCGACCGTCGGCTGTAATACAGTACCCATGCGCATTGATGACGCTAGTGACGGTGCACCAAGCGACGCCTGGTCGGGACCATGGTGGTCGACTTCTGATCGACCTTGTTGAAGCGGAAGAATGCGTGTAGATGACCATCACTTGATTAGTGTGGTCCACGTATTTTTGCTACCTCTCCGTTTAGGTGCGATTTCTGGGTTCGAAGCCTCCACCACCAGTGTGAAGCATCAATACCAGCAGCAGCCAGAGCGTCCGAGATGGCGGGGAAGGAGGCGGCGAGCAAGCCGCTGGCGGGCCTGAGCAAGGAGAAGGCGCTGCAGTTCAAGCAGAAGGCGGAGCGGCGCGGCGTGGTG
Source organism: Phytopythium delawarense (assembly GCA_023338175.1). NCBI lineage: Eukaryota > Oomycota > Peronosporomycetes > Pythiales > Pythiaceae > Phytopythium > Phytopythium delawarense. The sequence continues at coordinate 9,212 of JAADYF010000282.1, forward strand.
CGTCTCTCGGCTCCTGGCGGGCGTCCGACGCGTCGTTGTTCCGTATTGTAACGCAATGGGACGTGGACACCGATGGTCGCAGGTGTACATCAGCCGCGTGCCGCCATTCATGAAGCCGGAGAAGCTGCGTCACCTGCTGGGCAAGTTCGGGGAGCTGAACCGCATTTACCTGGTGCCGGAGGACAAGGCGTTCCACAAGAAGCGCGTGGCGGCGGGCGGCAACCGCCGGCAGAGCTACACGGAGGGCTGGGTCGAGTTCGAGGACAAGAAGGTGGCCAAGCGCGTGGCCGGCATGCTCAACGCGACGCAAATCGGCGGCCGCAAGCGCGACTACTACCACGACGACTTGTGGAACCTCAAGTACCTCAAGGGCTTCAAGTGGGACCACCTGACGGAGAAGATCGCCTACGAGAACCGCATCCGCGACCAGAAGCTGCGCATGGAGATCGCGCAGGCCAAGAAGGAGAACGACGCCTACCTCGAGCGCGTCGAGCAGTCCAAACAGTTTGCCAAGATGGACGAGCGCAAGGCCGGCGGCAGGAAGGCGGACAAGGCGGACGCGGGCGCTGCCGACCAGCTCGCCGTCGTGCGCCGCGCGTTCGTGCAGAAGGCGCCCACGAGCAGCAAGCAGACGCGCTCGCTGGACGAGTCCGGCGGCGGCGACCTGCTCAACAAGGTCTTCAAGAAGCGCAAGGTCGACGCGTAGACAGACGACGCCCGGCCGCCCATCGACTCGCCAACACACTCCTATATAGAACACACGGATACACTAATTCATTCTCGGCCCACGAGTCGGCGTCGTCCGACGCTTACAACTCGTCCTTGGCCTTCTTCTCCTCGTCTGACGGCAACGGGACGACCACCTGCTGCGAGTCGCCGTCCGCGGCGTTGCCCGTGAACTCGAGCAGCACCTCGTCGTCGCGCTTGAGCGTCCACTTGTGGCCCGTGTAGGTCGAGTAAAGGATCTTGGCGCCCGGCTCGAGCGTCGTCATGAGCGTGCTGGACCAGTAGATGCTGATCTTGGCGTCCGTCGGGTTCTGGAACGTGACCGAGAACTTGGTCTTGACCTCGCTCGGGTCGTTGTCGTCCAGCCCGAAGCGGCGGCGGTTCCAGACCCAGAGGTTGGCCCCCCACTTGGTGCCCTCGAGCACGGGACAGCCTCCGTGGAGCGACATGGGGTCCAGCTCGCCGTTGGGCTTCTGGCTGTAGAAGAGCACGGCGCCGCCCTTGCGCGGGTACGAGGCCAGCTTGGTCGCGCACTTCTGCACCATGTCGATCTCCCAGCTGCCCTTCTCGAACAGCGCGCGCGCCTCGCGCTCGTACTCGGCGGCGTCGCCCGGGTGGTCGTACTCGGCCGGGATGCCCTCGGGCATGCTCGCCTTGGGGAAGACGGTCTGTCCGCCGCGCGTGACGTTCGACAGGTAGAGGAAGACGGTCGCGAAGCGGTTGGAGCCGCCGCGCGCCGGGTCCCAGTTGAAGGTCGAGGACGTGTCGGCCGCGAAGTAGTCGTTGTGCGCGATGTAGGCCTGCTTCTGCTTGTAGCGCAGCAGCTGGAGGCCGTCCGACATGTCCTCCTGGTAGTCCCCGATGGCGAGCACGTCGAAGGAGCGCTTCTTGACGCTGATGGCCGTCTCCGAGATGGGGTCGAACGCGTTCTCGCTCGTGCGGTGGCGCGACACGCGCTTGTCCCCGCGCTGGTGACCCACGTGCGACTGCTGCAGCCTGCTGTCGTCGTCCTCGATCTCTGAGATGCGCTGCACGAGCCGGTCGGCCTCGGCGTCGTCGAAGAAGTTGTGCAGCTTGAAGGTGCGCGGCGACTCGCTCAGCGACTCGATGATGATGGGCTTCTTGGTCGGGCTGGCGGCTGACGTGACCTCGACCCGGTGCCCGAGCTTGACGAACGGCCAGACGAACAGCAGCTCGGGCGCCACGAGGTAGAGCCTGTCGCCCGGCAGGATGTCCTGGTAGCCTCGCAGCAGCACGCCGCGGCCGTTGTAGACGCGGTCGGCGAGCACGACGCCGATGCCCGAGGCGTCGGCCGCGGCGGAGGCCAGCGCCTCGACGCTGACGAACTGGGAGAAGTACTCGGCGAGTTCCTGGCCGCTCTTGCCGGCCAGCAGCGCGGCGCTCACGTCCATCTGCACGCCGCCAGTGGAGTAGCCGTTCTTGAAGACCGTGACGCTCTTGACGGGCGCCAGGCCGCCCTGCGCCTCGCCCAGCGCGCGGTGTGTGTACGTGAGCTGCACCTGCTCGCGCAGCGGTTCCCAGAAGGCGAGCGCGGCCGCCAGGACCGCCAGGAGCGCCAGCGAGCCGCCCCACGTCGCGCGCTTCCCCATGTTGTACCGCCCGGATACAGTCAGTCGGTTTGGTTTGTGGGGAAAGCTGGAAAGTGGCGCAAGGTGCCGCGTCGATCTTTTTGGTTTTGAAGGTTCCGTCGACCCGACGCCTTCACATCCTTTAACACCCTTTAACCTTCACTATAAACTTGGATTTTGTAGGAGGAAGGTAAGTGGGTGCTGGCAGAGGTTGTGGCGGGTTCAAGCGCCAAGTGGCGGACTGAACCCTGACTCCATCGGAGGGGTATACTCAACACGTATACTATACGCTTGATAGTCAGATGTGGAGTATGACGACCACCTCAAGAGCTCCTAGCGACCGCATCAATGGTGGCACGTGAATGGGCCTCCGTGGAAGGAAACGCGGGCTCGGAGCCGCTTACAGAGTCAACACATGACAAAAGCACTCGATTCCTGGCGCGGCGAGCCGCTCTGGCGGCCGAGTGGCCCCCTACTCGCGCCGCGCCGCCCCTCTACGCGACTGGACGGGTTAGATCAGGTGGCTCTTGACCAGCTTGCGGTACTTCTGGTAGGCGACGGCGACGGCGCCTGCGAGCAGCACGATGAGCACGAAGAAGGGCAGGCGCCAGCTGGAGCGCGCGACCGTGAGCTCGCTCTCGACTTCGGCCGTGATCTTGTCGTTGACCTGCGTGCGCACGTCGGCGAGCTTCTGGCCGATCTTGAGGTCCATGAGCGCCGATACGCGGTCCGTGAGCTTCTGGATGCGCTTCTTGTTCTCGCGCTCCTTGGCCTTGAGCTTGCCCACCGTGTTCTCCGTCTGCTCGCGCAGCTCCTCGAACCAGTGCTCCGTCTCGATCTGGAAGTTGGTCACGTACTTCTCGAGGATGTTGACCTTGCAGTTCTGGTCGCACACGGGGTTCGACATGAGGTTGATGAAGTCCTTCGAGTAGTTGTGCGTCCACACGTCCGCGTCCACCTTGCCGAGCGCGTAGTCCTTGACGTCCGAGAAGGCGTGCACGCGGATGATGTCGTGGTTGTCGGCGAGCGCGCCCGTGGACGCCGTGATGCCGAAGGTGGCGCGCTTGAGCCAGTCAGCCGAGAAGGGGAGCACGCCCTTGTAGCACGGCGTCCAGAGGCCCTCGCTGCGCGGGTCGACCTCGACCTCGAGCTCCGTGCCCTTGACCTTGACGCGCACGCGCGACGAGCTGTACACGGGGTCGAAGTTGCCGCTGCCCGAGTAGTAGCGGAAGGCGGCGTCGCAGCCGAGCTTGGTCTCGTCGTTGAGCTCATCCAGCGTCTTCTTGCCGTCGTTCACCTGGATTGTCACGTCCTTGTGCCCGCCGCGGTGCTCCACGTTGTTGAACGTGTCCAGCACGATGCCGAAGCCGTAGAACTTGTCCGTGAACCCGTGATTGTCTCCGTTCGCGAACTTCTTCTCGTGCGTGAACCAGAGGCCGAGGCCGTCGCCGAACCACTTCTTGCCCTGCCCGTGGATGCGGTACGTCACGACGGCCACGAGCTCGTCGCTGCCGACCTCGGCCTTGCTCCAGATGTGCCCGCGCTTGCTCTGCCGGTCGGTCGTCAGCCGGACGAAGTTCTTCTTGACCTCGGTCGAGCCGCCGATGTAAAAGTCGTCCGAGATCTGCCGCTGCCCGGCCTCCGAGATGAGGTTGTACGGCGGCGCGAACGTCAGTGCCGGCAGCTCGGCCGCGCTCGCCACGCCCAGCGCGCAGGCCGCCGCCACCGCAGCGGCCGTCGCCAGCGTCTTGACCACCATTCTGCCCGCTTTGCGGCCTCCACACGCGTCCAGACGCTCCGGCAGGGAGCGAGCGCCGCGAGGATCGGAAGATGGGAATGCGTCCGCGTGAGTTGGTGGGCCGACACGTAAGACGCCGACCGGCGACCTGCGAGACTCGATGTCGGGCAGCCTCGCACGTATAATATTGGGAAGGTCTCTCGACGAATGTATAGTGTGGTGAACACTATTGTGAGTAACTTGGGTGGAGTACCCTGATTGCACGTGGTCGACATGAAGAACGGTCTACTCTGGCGTGGCGTACACTATCTGATGCGAAATGACGGGGTCGGAAGACGCGGAACTGAACACCTGCCTGCCGCGTCAGCAACATGCATGCACCGACTGGTGGCGCCTACAGCAGGTGCGACTTCATGAGCGCCTGGTACTTGCGGTAGACGAAGGCGGCGCCAGCCGAGAGGCCAAGGAAGAGCAGGAAGAAGGGCGTCTTCCATCCGCCGCCGCCGATGTCCGGGTTGTCGGCCAGCTGCTTGGCGATCTTGACGTTGACCTCCGAGCCGAGGTTGGCGTTGGTCTCGTCCAGCTTGGCGTCGATCTTCTTGGCCACCTTGGCCTCCAGCTCGGCGATGCGGCGCTCGTTGTCCTTGTCCTGCTTCTTCATCTTGCCCACCGTGTTCTCCGTCTTCTCCTTCAGGTCGGCGAAGCGGTGCTCGGCGTCCACGCGGAAGTTGCCCAGCTCCTTCTGCATGACGGCGATGATGCAGTCCGTGCCGCAGCTGGGCGAGTCCAGCCACTTCTTGTAGTCCTTGGACACGTTGTGCATGATGGCCTCCGAGTCCACGATGCCCACGTCCTCGTCCGTGAACTCGGAGAAGGCGTCGAAGCGGATGATGTCGTGGTTGTCGGCCAGCGCGCCCGTCGCGGCGCTGATGCCGATCGTCGCGTCCGCGAGCCAGTTGGCGGCGAAGGGCAGCGTCAGCTCGTGGCACGCGACCCACTGGCCCGTGGCGCCCGCGTCCACCTCGAGCACGAGCCGCGTCTTGTCCACCTTGACCTTGAGGCGCGACATGCTGTGCACCGGGTCGAACGACGCGCTCTCCTCGTGGTAGCGCACGGCGGCGTCGCAGCCCAGGCGCTTCTCGGCGTAGAGCTGGTCGTAGTTCTTGGAGCCGTCGTTGACCATGATGCTCACGTCCTTGTGGCCGCCCTTGTGCTCCGGGTTGTTGAACGTGTCGATGACGACGCCCACGCCCGTGAACTTGTCTGTGAAGCCGTGGTTGACGCCCGGCGCGTACTTGCCGTGCGTGGAGAACCAGAGGCCGATGCCGTCGCCGAACCAGCGCTTGCCGACGCCCGAGATGCGGAACGTGAGCACGGCCGAGAACGTGTCGCGGCCGACCTTCTGCTTCTGCCACAGGTACCCCTTCTTGCTCTGGCGGTCCGTCGTGAGCCGCACAAAGTGCTTCTTGGCCTCGGCGCTGCCGCCGTACACCCACGTGTCGTTCACGATGCGCCGGCCCTCGGCGTCCACCTTCTCGAACGGCGGCTTGAACGACACGTCCTCGATCAGCGACGCGTCCACGCGCGGCGGCCACGGGGCCAGCGCCAGGCACACGGCCAGCAGCAGCGCCAGCGCCCAGCTCTTCATCCTGCACTCGTCGACTTGCTGCCGCTTGCTGTCGCTTGCTGTCGCTTCCCGAGAGCCTCGGGCGTCCGATTGGATCTACGCGGGAATGCCATGCCATTGACGTGTCAGAGCACGAGAGACCCTCTCGAAGCCGATATTGAGTTTGGCAGAGCAAAACCTCGTTTATGAGGTCAAAAATTATATGAATATATGACGCCTTAACTCAATACAAACCGAAAGTTTGCATCAACAATTACATTTTCAGGTGAGAACGAACCAAACGATAGAGTCTTATGTGACGTGGAAAAAGACTCAATACATCTCAAACTACTAAACAAAGGCAAGTATTGATATTTCAACATGAGGACTTTTAACGAAACAGAAATCAAAATATGGTGTAATAATTCAAATTGGGCAATATCAAGTCGGTATTTTGACAGGAATATATACCGCAATAAAGGAAAGATGGTCAAATCGAGGTTTTCGTCATCAAAAAAAAAAAACGCCTTAAATCAATCCGAATCTATAGTTTGCACCAAAATCAGGTGGGTTGACGTCAACAATTGAATTTTCAGGTAGGGACAAACGAAACAATACTGACTTATGCAACGTGAAACAACACGCCATAAACCATAAACTACTTAACTAGGTCAAGGACTATAGTACAGGCAAAATTTCAAGAAACGGTAAAATTATTTCAATTGGGATTTGCGATGAAGGAATGATGCTCATTCGAGGTTTTTCACGATATAAATTAATGACGCATTAAATCAAAACCGGGTGGATTAGCATCGAAAATTCGATTTTTAGGTAGGAACAATTTTAACAAAACAGACTTATGCAACGTAAAACAGTTCGCTATAAACCACAAACTACTCAATTAGGGCAAGTACTGCTTTTTTAATATGAGGACATTTTTAGAGAAAATATCAAAACACGGTAGATTGATCTAAATTGGGACTTGCGATGAAGGAATGATGGTCAATCGAGGTTTTTCACGGTTCAAATAAATGACGCCTTAAATCAATAAAAACTCATAGATTGCATCAAAACCGGGTGGGTTCACATCAAAAGTTCCATTTTCAGGTAAGAACAAAATAAACGATCGAGTCTTATGTGACCTGCAAAAACAACCCATAAGGTTTCGGCGACCAGAGTAGGGCAAGTACTGATTTTCAATAGGGTGACTATTGACAATTTTACATCAAAACACGGTGTGATGAGTCCATTTTGGTAGTTTCTTTTTCGTATTTATGGATCAAATATAACCTTGTTTACGAGGTTTATCGAGTAAACCCTTTTAAAACCTCGCGAGGTTTTGGGGTTTTAGAAATCTGGTTTTGAGTGGGGAATATCACTATCACTCTTCGACTGTCTGGCGCGCTGCGTGGGCGGAGTGCGGACGTTCCAGCGTCGGTCGGAGAAGCGCGCGAGCGAATCGCCCCTGGAGCGAGCGACCGACGGTCCTGCGGTCGCCCCCGACGCCCGCAAGAGCAAGCCGAGGGTGTGGGGATCGATCCGCGCGCGGTACGGGCTTGATCGGTGCCGTTTTGGCCGAGTTACAGGCGTTTCAGCGGCTGATGGATTGGCTTGCGTGCTCGCCTTTCTTGTTGGCAGAAGGAGAGCCAACGCTCCGCAGGGACTCGCGTTCGACGTGGTGCCGGGAGGAAGCAAGACGTGAGTGCGCTTTCCTGGCGGGCAGGGCAGGGCAGGGCGGGAGGGTCTCGGTGGGTGGGGTCTTCTAACGAGCCGTCGGTACCAACATACATGGAACTACAACAGGCACAAGGAGTCTGCTAGACACGCCAGTCTGAGACTCCGAGACAGAGAGACATCGGCGTAGAGATGGAGTACGAAGTGCATTGGGGTGACGGGCCGCTGGGGCTGACGCTGCGGCCCGACCTCGGCGAGGACATGCCGCCCGTTGTGGGCCGCATCACGCGCCTGGACTCGGCCGCGGCCATCGCCAACGTGGCGGTCGGCCACATGCTCGTGAGCATCAACGGCATGGACACGGCCCGCCAAGGGTACGACCACGTCGTGGAGACGCTGCAGACGATCCCTCGCCCGGCCACGCTCCGCTTCCGCGTCCCGCGCGCGTTCGCCCCCAAGGTCGTGAGTTCGCCTGGATCCTTCCGCGAGCCGCGGCGCCACGTCCGCAGCTCCACGGGCTCGACGTGGTCCGAGCCTGGCGGTTCGCACGCGGCGGCGTCGCCCGGCAGGTCGAAGCGCGAGCAGTACACGGTGGTGTGGACGGAGGGCCCGCTGGGAATGATCCTTCGCCCGGACGACGACGACTGCCACGTCCCGTGCATCCGCAAGATCACCGGCAAGGGAGCTGGCACCGGGATGGAGCGTGCAACCGTCGGCGACATCCTCGTCGCGGTCAACGGACAGGAAACCAAGGCGCTCGGGTTCCGGAGCACCATCACGCTGCTCAAGACGATCCGCAAGCCTGCGGTGCTCAAGTTCAAGCGCATGGGTCGCCGCCTCTCGAAGAAGCACTCGTCCCAAGAATCCTCGATCCCGACGAACGGTCTGCCGCACGGCCTGCCCCAGGACCTCGGCGCGTACAATGTCGTGTGGCGCGAGGGCGACCTCGGGCTGAAGCTCAAGCCTGGACCGCGGGATGTCCCCGTTCTCAGCAAGTTGACTGGCAAGGGAACAGCTAGCGGCTTGCACAACGCCAACGTCGGGGATGAGCTCGTCTCTGTGAACGGCACACCGGTTGAGGGCTCTGCGTACCAGGACACGCTGCGGATGCTCAAGCACTCGCCGAAGCCCGCGGTGCTCCGCTTCCGCCCCGGAAAGAACCGCCGCGAGTCGATGCTGTCGGTGACTTCGATCCGATCGAACCCGGCGACCTATAGCGAAGTCGAGAGCGCCGCGAGTCGTCATGTCCCGATCTACGAGGTCCCGCGCACATCGCCCAAACCAGAGCAGAAGAAGCGCAAGAAGCGCATTCCGCTCGACGTCGCGAAGGAGCTCGTGGCCGCATCTCAGGGTATGGATCTGGAGCGCGCGATGTTTGCAGGCATGCCGATCTTGGAGATCGAGGACGGGTCGGACGAGGCGCATCTGCTGCGAGTGCAAGCCAAGCTCTGCATCCAGAAGCAGACTGGCAAGAACCGCAACGGAGGCGGTACTGCGGCGGCGAAGGACGCGCTTACGCAAGCTGAACGCGAGGCGCAAGTGCTCCAAGAAGCCTTGAAGAAGGTGCAGGACCAAGCCAAGAAGTACGAGAAGATCCTCGAGTCGCAGTCCCGCGAGCGTGTGCTGGCGATGGCAACGCGCCACAAACCGGAGGACATCGTGATGCGGCAGAACAATATGATCCACGAGCTCACGGGTGTGATTAAGGACCTGAAGCGCGAGAACTACAACGACGTGGACATTGTCCCGGTGGCCATTGAAGACCCAGACAAGGACCGCCTGAAGATCATGGACGACCTTCAAAACGTGATGAGCATCCCGGTGGTCGTTCCGTCGACGAACTTCTGCGCAGACTGTGGCGTTTCCGAGACCATGGCGAAGCTCGACATGGATGACGACGGACAGTACTACTGCAAGGACTGCTGGGACAACTTTTTGAGCGGCGGTGCGCCTGGCAACGCTGGTGCGAAGGCAGTGGAGGAGGACGTGAAGGATGAGGTGGTTTCGGACACCCCCGTTACGCCTCCGCCTCGACCGATGACCCCACCGCTTCACCCTGTTGAGGAGCTGTCTCCTCCCCCGGCCCCGGAAGCCGCTGCCCGAGCGCTGGGTCGACTGTCCGTGGAGGAACAGGAAGAGGAAGAGCGCAACGCGCGCATGGAGGCGGAGCGCAAGTTGGAGGAGCTGAAGGAGCTGCGCCGGTCTGGGTCGATGCAGGTTTCCGACCGACCGTCGGGTATGACCCCGCTGGACCGTACCAAGAGCAAGCGTCGCGGCTTGGAAGAGCTCGCGCAGGCTCTGCTGGAAGAGGAGGAGCGGGCGCGTGCGGATGGCAACGTTGGCTTGGCGAAGAAGCTGAGCGCCCAACGTGCGCGTACGATGGCGGAAGCGACCGGCGAGAACACGCACCCCACGATTGCTGCGTCCCCGTACGCGTCGATGGGCAACCTGCTGTCTGGGCGTGAGTCGCCCGATTTCGTCAGCGGTGGGTCGTCTAGAAGTGCTGCGTCGACCGACGCGGCTGAGGCCTCGGCGCCGATCCTGAACCGCTCGGCCAGCGCTGACTCGGTGCTGAAGCCGCCGATGCACTCGACGCCAGTGGTGGTGGAGGAGCCCGTGGCGTCCCCGCAGAAGCCGTCGAACGACTACGCAGACGTGAATTCGGACGAGGAAGCGGAGGACCAGGTGGTGATGAGCGACACGGATGACGACGTGCTGCGGGATGTGGAGGAGAAGAACTTTGCGCTGGCCAGGCAGCTGGACGAGGCCCACAGTGTCGTCGAGCGCGCGCGCATGTCGATCATGATGTCTGGCGACGAGACCGGCGAAGACGGCGACGACGCGGGCCTGAGCGAGGAGCAGATTAGTTTATTTAAGAAACTAACCAGCCAGGCGGACGAGCGCGCGTCGATGGTGGACCGCCTGCACCCGCAAGACGACTCGGACTCGGACTCGGACGACTCGGAGATGGGCGGCGACGACGAGGACGAGGAGGACGAGGGCGTCTGGATCTAAGCGCGCGGCGCGTCCGAAGGCGCGCGGCCGGCTGCGCCGACTGGGCTTTGGTCCGTGTCGCGCGGTCGGCGGCACCCGCGCCGTTTTTTATGGCGTCGTCTTGGGGCTTGGCGAGCGACGCTCGGGCGACCCTCATGGCGTGGAGGGAGGCCGAGGCAGCGTGGAGGAGAGGAGAGTGTCGCGAGGAGGGAGCGTCGGTCGCCCCCTCGGTCGCTGCAAAGCGTGTGTAGGTAGTAAGTAGTTGCAGCAAGTCACGAGTCCGTCGCCGGTTGCATTTCCTCGTTCGCGTGTCATGCATCCTCCATCATTCCACTTCCTGCCATCCGATCGTGTTGACTGCAGTGTTGACTGCATGATGACAGTGGTGACAGCACGAAGGAAGCTGTGGTTCGAGTACCAAGAGCACCAGGCAATGCACCACCGCGAAGCACTCGCCGGTCACTTCTTCTTGGCGCCCTTCTTGCCCTTGCCCTTCTTCTTCTTCTTCTTCTCGAGCTCCACGCGCGCCGCGAACTCGGCCGCCTTGCGCGCCGCGATCTGCCGCAGCCGGTCCTCCTCCATCTTGAGCGCGCGCTGCCGCTCCTGCTCGGCCTTGGCGCGGTCCTGCTCTCTCTCGACCTTGCGCTGCTCCATCCACTCCTCCTGCCTCCCGACCCCACACGCATCATCGTCAGCCTCCAAGTCCCCTCGACACGCGAGACGCACCGACAGCGACACACGTGGTCCTTGTGCTTGGCCACGTCCATCTGCCGCTCGCGCTCCTTGTCGGCGGCCTTGGCCTGGGCTTCTCTCGCGCGCTGCTGTTCGTCCTCGGCCCGCTCGAGACCCACGCGGTTCCTGCGCAGCTTGCGGTCGATGGCCACGGCATCGGCGTTCGAGATGCGGTTGTTGCCCACGTCCAGACAGACGAGCGTGGCGTTGCTCTCCATGCCGCGCGCCAGGTGCTTGCCGCCCTCCCCGCCGAGCCGCGTGCGCCACACGTTGAGCGCGCGCAGGGTCGCGTTGCGCGCGAGCATGTCGCCGAGCGCCGCGACGCCCGAGAAGTCCTTCTCGTCGTCCGTCAGCGGGTTGCTCTCGAGGTTCAGGTACGCCACGCTTGTGTTGGTGCTCAGCGCGTCGGCCATGTCCTTCGCCGCCTGAGCGCCCAGGCAGTTGCTCTCGAGCTCGAGCCGCGTCAGCGAGCTGCTGCGCTTGACCAGCAGCGCGAGCCACTTGCCGGCCGAGTCGTCCAGCGCGTTGCGGCTCAGGCTCAGCGACCGCAGCGAGTGCGTGAACGCCAGCGCCTTGCACAGCGCGCGCGTGCCGACGTTGTTGACGCGCAGCGTCGCGTGCGCCGGCGTCTCGTGCGCCTTGGCGAGCCCGAGCCAGACCTCGAGCTGCGGGTTACGCGCCACCTCGTCCACCTCCTCGCGCAGCTCGCGCTCACGCTCCTGCCGCCGCCGGTGAACAGTCTCCTTGAGGTAACTGCGCGCCGCGAGCTGCACCTTTTGCTGCATGCGCGCCTCCTTCTCGGCCTCGTGCTCGCGGTTGAACTCCTCCTGCAGCCGCGCCGCGTCGTCGTTGTAGAAGCCCTTGGGCTGGATCCCGCGGTCGATCATCTGCGCCACGACTCGCGCTCTCGGTCAGTGCGGACGCTCCCATGGGAGACGTCAAGCGCGAGACACGTACCTCGCGGCGGATCTCGTTCTGCGCGAGCGCGTACGCGTCCGGAGGCGAGCTGTCGTCGGGCGTCACGCGCGCCAGGATGGCCTCGCGATCCTTGGCCGGCAGCCGCGCCAAGTCGATCTCGGTGCTCTCGTCATCCAGGTCGGGCTCCTTGCCGCCGACACCCAGCGCCGCGCCGACATCCGCGAGCGCCATGGTCGAGCTTCAACAGGCTGAAGGTGTCTTGGGATGGTCTCGACCGACGCTTGGGCTGTCGAGAGCGGCGCCGACGACGGTTCCTTGCCAGCAGCGAGCGACCCGTCACCGCGCGTATCAATAGCCACCGCAAGGTCCCCGACACGCTTGCAGACACACACAACGCCATGGTCAAGAGTGGCCAACGCCCATGCATGTTTACCTCGGACGGGTGGCGGCCGGCCAGTCTCTCCAGAGTCCCGTGCCTCCGACACGCCGCGTCCGGTTCATCTACGCTACGTCCTTCGATCCTCTCGCTTGTTCTCGCCGTCTCGGTGATCAGCTCTCCAGCGTGTTGCCACGCTTGGACATGAGGTACTCGGTCGACACGTCCTCGGCTGACACGTCCTCGGTCGCGCTCAGCATCGCAACGAGCTCCTTGTCCACGGCAGCGTCCACGGCAGCATTCTCCTCCTCCGGCGCGCTCTCGATGGCTTCCGGCTCCGACTTGTCGCCCTCGTCCCCCTCGATGGGGCCCTGGCCGAACTCGTTCGTGCGCTTGGCGTCGACGGGGTAGATCCACCGCTGGTAGAGGTAGATGAAGAAGATGAGGTCGTCGCGGAAGCAGCTGAGGCGGTGCATCCACGGCATCTTGATCACGAACGCGAACAGGTCGTCGATGAACGTGTTGAGCGACTTGTAGACCATGGCGCGCCACGGCAGGTGCGCCACCGACTTGAGCTTGTAGTTGATGTACAGCTGCGGCGTCATCATGATGAATCCGAACGCGTACACGAAGCTCGTGAGGCTCGAGACGACCCACGAGTACCATCCCTTGTGTTGCCCGTACGCGAGCGTGTAGAAGGCCTGGCCGACGATCAGTGGGTAGAGGACGTACGAGAGGTGCGCGACAGCGACGCGGTCGTGCTCGGCCGTCGGCGACTCCTCATAGCTCTCGACGCCCGAGACGACGAGCTTGTTGTTCTCGTCGCGCGAGAACACGAGCGCCTTCTTGATCTTCCAGGCTTCAATGACGAGCGAGATGCCCGAGCTGATGAGGATCATCCAGGACGTGTCGTTGTCCATGAGGTAGAGGAAGATGACGAACTGGAAGAAGGTGTTGAGTACAATCGTGCGCAACGAGAGACCCGCGAGCGACTTCTGGTTCTTCCAGAAGCTCACGTCGTTCTTGAAGGCTAGGAAGTCGAACAGCGAGTGCAGTAGCGACACGGCCATGGTGACGGCCAGCAGGTACGGGTTCGTGTCGATGAACAGGCGCTTCATGCCGTCCGTGTCGCGCCTGGTCGACGTGCCCGTCGCCTCCTGGTTGCGGAAGTTCTGGTCCATCTGCGTGTACAGCGCGTACTTCCACAGCGGCAGCGGGTAGTACGAGATCTCGAGCGGCAGCGCCGAGAGGGTGGCGTTCACGGGCACGAGGTCGTCCTCCAGCAGCCAGAACTCGTTGAGGAAGAGCACCGGGAGGTACTTGCCGCTCTCCGAGTCGACGTCCATGTCCGAGGCCACGAACGGCGGCGGCTGCTGCTTGGACGAGTACACCGTGTGGTCCAGGATGGCGTTGATGGAGAACGCCGGCTTCCACATGGAGATGTACGAGTCGTCGGCGACGTCGGCGGTCGAGGAGGCGTCGTCGTCCCTGTCGTCGTCGTCCTGCGTCTTGGACTCGAGCAGGTTGCGCTTCTTGACGACCTTGGGCCGCGGGCGGAAGGCTGTGAGCTGGATCGAGCGGTAAATGGACGCCATGCGCTCGTACGTCTCGTCCTCCGGGTTGGGCGAGTACCCGTGCTTGGTGAGGAAGACGTGCGCGAAGACGGACCCATTACCAAGCAGGTGCTCGTCCACCGACAGGTTGGCCGCGTGCGTCCACACGCCGTCCTCGCGCGCCGGGTTGCTCGCGGGCTTGTAGGCCACGTCGTCCATCTGCCAGAGCAGCCGCTCCTGCTCGTCCGCGACCGCGTCGAGCTCGCCCGGCGCCGCGAACGTGAAGTGCGACTCGGGCGACACGTACACGCGCAGACTCAGCGGTTCGCCCACGTGGAAGGCGTTCTGCAGGCGCTGGCCGGCCGTACGGTGGACATGCGGGTCTTCCAGGCCGGTGACGGTCGGCGGTGGGGCGGGAGAACCGGCGGGAGAAGCAGGAGAAACCGAGGCGGAAGGCGCGGGAGGACTCGGCGCCAGCAGACGCATGCCCGACTGCACGGCGTACCAGAGGAAGACCATGCGCGCGACGGGCATGAGGCGGTCCATGAGGCTCTGGCCCTCGCCCTCGGCGGGAGCAGGAGCGGGAGCGGCGGCGGCGGCCATGGCGGTCAGGAGGAGCAGGAAGGAGACCGGAGACCGAGGGCCCGCGTGTCAGCGACTGACGGGTTGGCGGGACACACCACACCACGACTGACCGTCACTCCTGTTTGGTTTCGATACAAAATATAGGAGAAAGAATAAGGAGTGATAGTCATGTGTGATGTCCCCTCTTCCGTCGAGTCATCAGCGTTTCAAAATCGGTGATTGGTTGAAAAGGGCAAATATTTTGCACCAATCAGAGAGCGGTGACGCGCGACGTGCCGGACTGAAGGGCTCCACATGGGTACGAAACTTCAACTTGTCATGGTCCCCGCTTCTTGCCCGCCGCACTTGCACCCGCGCGCTTCCCGGGCTTAGCGGAGCCGAAGCGCTTCTTCTTGGGCGACTTCTTGCCTCCCGCCCTCTTCTTGCGGCTCTTCTTGGCCGCCAGCAGCGCGAGCCGCACCTGCTTGCGCGCCAGGAAGCCGCGCACGACCGCCTGCAGCCGCTGCACCAAGCCGAACAGGTTGAGCTCACGCAGCTTGCGTGCCCGCTCCGCCCGCTCGAATGCCTGCGCCTCGTCCAGCTGCACGGCGCGGTCGGCGTCGATGCGCTCGAAGTGGTGCGCGATGGCGCGCGTGGCCTCGTCAATGCGCACCAACTCGCGCCGCTCGAGGTCGATGCGCTCGTCCAGCGCCGCGCACTCGTCGTCGTACCGGGCCAACAAGTCGCGCAGCTCAACGCTGGCGCCTGACTTGCGCTTGCAGTCGTCGGTCTCGCGCTGGGCGCGGGTCTCCCCAGCACGCTGGGCGCCACGCTCGATGGCTGCGCGCTGCTCGCCGGCCTTGCCCTGCTGCGCCTCAAAGGCTGACAACGCTGCCTGCAGCTCCTGCTCACGTTCGCGCCTCGTGTCTGCCAGCACGTCGTCCGTGGTGCGCGTCAACTCGCGCAGCTGCAACTCGAGGGATGCCACCTGTGCGCTGGACCGACTCGCATCCACCAGTCGAGCGTCGCGCTCCTGCGCTAGCTCGAAGCCGACCTGCTTGCGGTCATCCTCGGCTTCGCGCAGTCGAAGCAGCGACTCGCGGAGGTTGAGGGCGCTGCGCTCGTTCTGCTCAACACTCGTGACCAGCGCATGCTCCGCGTTCATAGCGAGCTGCGTGAGCGCCAGTGTCAGCTGTGCTACCGCGGGCGAGACGCTCGTGCTGGTGGCCTCACGCAATGCGTCTCGCGCCGGCCGGTCGCGCTGCGGACACCACACAGCGTCAGTCCAAGGCTTGACGCGCTCCGAAGACTGAAACACCTACCGAGAGGCAGCCAAGCACTGCGTGCAAACTCTTGGGGAAAGCTTCGCGCGCCAGGGTCGCGTCCAGGTGCCAGTCCCACTCGCCGTCGTCCGTCTCGGGCTCCACGGGCCCCTCGGGTTGCGCGAGCGCGGCCGTCAGCAGCGAGTGCTCGATCGCGAACTATGCAGCGCCACCGCAACCATCAACACTAGCAGTCCACTTAATGGAGACAAGAGTGCGTACGTGTCGAGTGATCGCCCGGCGCGTGTCCGAACTCAGTGCCGCATCGGTGGAGGCAGCAAACGGCGGCTTCTGCCCACTTGACGGGACAATCGCCAGCAGCTCGAGCGACCGCACGGCGCTCTCGAGCACAGCCAGCACCCGTCCGCCCTCGCGCTCCAACGCCCGCTCCATCGCCTTGCTTGCTTCTCCAGCTCGTCCGACCTCAGCGTCGTGTATTTATAGCGGCTAGCGCGTGCGGCGGTCCTTCTTGCCATCATCACTGCTGCTGCTGCTGCTGGGACTGCTGCTGCTATGAAATGACAGGCCATCGTCGTCTTCCTCGGCGTCCAGGTCGTCCACGATGCCCAGTGCCAGCTCCTCGGTGGCCTGTTGAATCACGCGCTGCACCTGCTGCTCGTCTTCCTCCGCCTTCGCTTCGCACTCCTTCCCTCCCACTACCCCACTCACCGCGCGGTCGCTCTCGCCTACTCCTCGCAGCCGCTGCAGCCGCGCCGCCAGTTCGTCCACGCCAGTGGCAGCAGGCGCCTTGCCGCCGTTGCGCAGCGCCGCCAGTCGCGTCGCCAGCTCCGACGCCATCGGGGCCGGAGCCGCAGAAGCAGCGACCTCGGGGGTCTTGGAAGCGTCTCCAGCCGCGCTGTTGCCCGCGCTGGAGGTCGAGACGAACCGTCGAAGCTCCTCTAGCCGCGCGAGTACGTCAACCGGCGGCGGTGGTGGCGGCGGCGGCTGAGCACTTGCCGCGCTTTCCTCCCTCGTGATCTGCGTCTCCAGCGCGGCGATGGACCGCTCCAGGTCACTCCTCCGGCTGGCAATGAGCCCTCTCGACCGCTCATCCGACAGCAACCGCTCAGCCGCCGAGAAGGCGCGCTCTGCATCGCGGAAGAGCGTCAGCGCGCGCGCCTTCTTCCCGCGCTCGCGCTCCGCCTGCGCGCGCTCCAGCGCCGCGAACGCGCCGTCGATGAGCTCGGAAGCCGAGGCAGCACCCGCGGCTTGACTGGGGGCCTCTTGTTCGTGTCCTGCTCGGCTGTCGCCAGCCAGGAAGGCAAGTACGCGGCTGGCGTCTGCCGCGTCCAGGAACAGGTCGAGCATCTGGGAAGGCGCCGACGTGAGGAAACGCTGCGCCGTGCGCACGTCCGCCATGGCGCGCACCTCGAGCGGCAGGCGCACACGGCCGTCCGCCGCCGTCTCCATCCCGCTCGGCCCCGCGTGCGCGCGCGCCAGCACGAACTCGGCGGGCGAAGCGTCCGGTTCCTCGTGGAAGTCGAGCGTGAGCAGCACCTGCGGCCGCGCCGGCGGCGGGAACAGCCGCGCGCGAGTCAGCCGCGCGCGCGCAGACCGCCACTTGGCCGCGTAGAAGGCCGACCGCTTCTCCAGCAGCAGCCACGCGCGCACGTCCAGTGCCGCGCCCGCGGTCGGAGGCACAGCCGACGCCATGACGAGGTGGAGAGCGCCGGTATGCTTCTCGATGTTGATTTTTGATAATGAAGCGTCAATGATTGATCGGGTTACTATTGTAACCAGTCTGGTAACCAGGTCAACTCGGCCCGGATCGACACATTGGAGACTCTTTGGATCGGCCAAGCACCAAGACAGCAGACTGCTGGCAAAATGCACGCTTCGAATTGCAAGGTATGCACTCGACGTTCGAGTCGAATAGCCAGCAAGTTGCAAGGCAGAGATCCACGCGAGACTGTCGGGCGACCACCGTGGAGAGAACAAGTGCAGCTTACCAGATGCTTGGCGCCACGTGAGTCCAACTGAGCATCGCTCGATGAGTATCACCAGCATTTCTGTAGCACTGGATGCAAGCCACCGCATGTGCACATCGCCCATCTTCTCATCCGATGATGCAGTGCTGCGCCGATAGTCCAGAGATCGCGTCGATAGGCCATCCTGAAGCCTCCAGACCATCACGACGCCGCGGTCCGGTTCGCGCATGCCAGCACCAGTCGCGGCGATGATCATCCACTGCCTCGTCGGACTTATAACGCCGTTGTCGATCTTGTCG
>JAADYF010000283.1:0-27207 GCA_023338175.1 Phytopythium delawarense
CCCGCGTCTTATCCGCGACAACCAGAGCCGCCTCTCGTTGCTCCTCCTCCTCCTCCCGAGCGAATAAGACCCCGCGACTAAAGCTGACTTGACCGCCATGAGCCAGAAGCTGCGCGATCTTATCCGCAGCGTGCGCGCGTGCAAGACGGCGGCCGAGGAGCGCGCGGTGATTGCCAAGGAGAGCGCGCTGATCCGCACGGCGTTCAAGGACCAGGACAAGCAGTACCGGCACCGCAACGTGGCCAAACTGCTCTTCATCCACATGCTGGGCTACCCGTCGCACTTTGGCCAGATGGAGTGCGTCAAGCTCATTGCCAGCCCCTACTTTGCCGAGAAGCGCATGGGCTACCTCGTACGTCTCGGCGTCGGACAGTATTGAAGACAGGAGAGGAGCCGGACGGTCGGACACGAGCTAATGCGGTGCTGTCTGGACGTGTGCAGGGGCTGATCCTGCTGCTGACGGACCAAGAGGATGTGCTCACGCTCGTCACCAACTCAATGAAGAAGTGCGTGCGTCCGTTGGTGTCCGTGAGGAGGACGAAGGAGCGGAGACTGACGCCTGCTTGTGTCTGTCAACGACGACTGCAGCGACCTGAACAACCCGAACCAGTTCACAGTGGGCCTGTCGCTCACGGCCGTGGGCAACGTCGCGTCGGTACGGCGCCTTCGATTCATCCTTGCCAGCAGGAATCGCTCCGTGGCTGACCATGTCGATCCGTCTACGTTCCTCGCCACGCCAGCCGGACATGGCCCGCGACTTGGTCATGGACATCGACCGCCACATGCGCGGCGACAACGAGCATCTGAAGAAGAAGGCGGCGCTCGCGGCCATCCGCGTGTTCACCAAGGTGCCCGAGCTCGTGGAGGACTTTTCCGAGTCGATCCTGAACCTGCTGCGCGGCAAGAACCACGGCGTGCTGCTCTCGGGCGTGCAGCTCATCACGCAGGTCATCCAGATCGACCCCGCCAACATCAAGTACTTTGAGAACCTCGTGCCCAAGCTCGTCCGCCAGCTGCGCAACCTCCTGTCGATGGGCTACTCGTCCGAGTACGACGTCAGCGGCATCGCCGACCCGTTCCTGCAGGTTGCGATCCTGCACTTGCTTCGCCTCTTGGGCAAGAACAACGACGAGGCCAGCGAGGCCATGAACGACGTGCTCGCGCAGGTCGCGACCAACACGGAGACGGCCAAGACGGCGGGTAACGCGATCCTGTACGAGTGCGTGCAGACTATCATGTCGATCGAGAGCGACAGCGGCCTGCGTGTGCTCGCGATCAACATCCTTGGACGCTTCCTGCTCAACCGCGACAACAACATCCGATACGTGGCGCTCAACACGCTCTCCAAGGTCGTGGCGGACGACGCCGCGGCCGTCCAGCGGCACACGAACACGATCGTCGACTGCCTCAAGGACCCCGACACGTCGATCCGCCAGCGCGCGCTCGAGCTCATCTACGCGCTTGTCAACTCGTCCAACATCCAGACGGTAAGACTGCTGGATGGTGCAGTGCTGGATCAATGGAGTCGTGTTGTTGACCAAGTGTGGGTGATGCTGCAGCTGGCGCGCGAGATGCTCAACTACCTGGTCATCGCGCCGAACGATCAGAAGCCGACGCTGTGCTCGCGGATCGCTGGTGCGTGACCTGTGGCTCCCTGAAGTTGTCTGTACTCCTGCCGCAAAATCTCTGATATTGCATTCGACAATCTGCAGATGCGGTCGACCGGTATGCTCCGTCGAACCGCTGGCACATCGATACGCTCATCACGATGCTGTCGATTGCGGGGTCGACGCTCCCGGACGAGCGGATATCAAGCGCGCTCATCATGCTCATCCAGCGGAACCCGGAGCTGCACGCGTACGTCGTGCACAAGCTCTTCTGGGCGTTGCACGACGACGCCTCGCAGCTCTCGCTCGTGCACGTGGGTCTGTGGTGCATCGGTGAGTACAGCCAGCTGCTGCTGCTCGACGCGCCGGCTTCGGAGGAAACGCTCTCCAGCAAGGCTCGCGTCGACGAGTCGACGGTCGTGCAGCTCCTGAAGACGATTCTGCGACACCACGTGGCCACGGACACGACGCGGGCGTACGCGCTGACGGCCATGGCCAAGCTCACGACTCGCTTCCGCAGCCCCGCGGAGGTCCAGGCGCTGAGCAGCATGACGAAGGCGTTCAGCTCGTCGATGGTGCTCGAGCTCCAGCAGCGTGCGACCGAGTACGCGATGCTGGGCCAGCCGCAGTGGTCGTCGCTTCGGCCGGACGTGTTCGCCGTGATGCCTGCGATGGACGCGTCCAAGATTCGCAACCGCCACGGAGACAACGCGTCGATGCTGTCTACGTCCGCTGATCTTCTCGGCGACGACTCTGGCAGTAGCGACTCTGCTGCTGCGGCGTCCTCTTCGTCGTCCGTCCCGCTGCCCGTCAAGCCCCAGCAGCAGGCGAGTCTGCTGGATCTCGACGACATTTTCGGCGGCAGTGTGGCGTCGAACAGTTCGTCCGCGGCTCCTTTCGGCGCCTCCACTGGCAGCACGTCGGCTCCTCCCGCTGCGGCTGTCGACCTGCTTGCCGACATCTTTTCGACTGGTCCGAGCCCTGCGGCTCCAGTGGCGGCGCCAACGACCGCCTCGAACGCGAGCGACCTCCTCGGTCTGCTGGACTTTGGGGCCCCCGCCGCTGCTCTCGTGCCCGTGACGCCCGCATTCCCACCAGTGCGCGCGTACGAGAAGAACGGGCTCACCGTGGACCTGGAGATCACCAAGCCCAACAAGGACGACCCGTCCGTCACGTTCATCACGGCGACCACGCGCAACGGGTCGGCGGTGCCCGTGGACAAGTTCGTCTTCCTGGCCGCGTTCCCCAAGTACATCAAGCTCAAGATGGAGCCTCCGAGCGGCGACGCGTTGCCCGCCAACAACGCCGGCGCCATCACGCAGGTCGTCAAGATCCAGAACACAATGCAGGGCGAGGTACGCGACGCTGCTTGTCTTGCCGGTGACTTTGTCAACGGGTTTGGGCAACACTAACGCTGGCGTGTGCTGTTGATGCAGAAACCCGTCATGATGCGCATCAAGCTCGAGTTCCTGGTGAACGGAGGCAAGATCGACGACATGGCGGCGGTCAGCAACTTCCCGGCCAACGTGTAGGGCGGACGAAGGTGGTCAAGGGGAGAAGGAGGAGTAGGAGAAGGAGGAGGCAGCCTCCGGTGCGGACGAGGCCAGTCTGCGAGTGCGTTTTGAGTAGGCTCGCCCGCCTCCTCGGTTTGTTTATGCCTGTAGACACTTTGGACGGTGGCGTCTGCGACGCCCTGCCGCTTGAAATGCCAGCGCCGCCGCCCCACATTTCACGTCACCGCTGTATGAGCAGCCCGCCGGTTACCCGTCGCCTCTCACTCTCTCATCATTTGTTGGTCAGCAGCATCTTCTTGCGCAGCTGCCAGTAGGGCTTGCGCACGCGGTCGGTCTCGTTCATGAGCGTGTCCACCAGCTACCGCAGCGTCATCCACATCCTCGTCAGTAACTAAACGTCCCTCACTCCCCTGCAAGTGTCCGCACCTGAACGGCGGTGGCGACGGCCTCATCCGAGCCGTCGCCCTTGGCGTACAGCTCGACCAGCAGCGCGGCGGCGAAGATGCAGTCGGGTACTCGCTCGAGCGTGTCGCGCAGCTTTGGCACGAGCGCGGGGGCCAGCACTGCCTCGAAGCCGCGTGCGAGTCCGCGAAGGAAGTTCCACGGGCTCTCGTTGTGCTCGGCGCGCGCGATGCGGTCGAGCGCGTAGACAACCTCTCGCTCGCGGTCGGCCGCGGCGAGCGCCGTCGTGTGCTCGAGCACGAACCAGCGGTGGTTCCAGGCCGAGTTGTTGCGCACGTCCTCGTCCAGCAGCTCGTCCACGAAGGCTAGCTCGCCGTCCCAGAGCGCGAACATCTTGACGGCCCACTGGCGGTGAGCCCACGCGTGGTAGTTCTTGGCGTCGCCCGCGATGGCCGCGCGCGTGAAGCGCTTCTCGTCACCGCCGTCGCCCAGCCGCGCGCAGATCTCGCGCCGGTGGTGCCAGATCTGGTAGTTCTTGGGGTGCTCCAGAGCCATCTCCTGCGTGAAGCGCAGCTCGGCGCGCAGGTCGGCGCCCAGCGCCTCGAGCGCGCGCCGCCGGAAGTACCTGGTCGTCCGTGCATCGACAGTCAGTCAGTAGGCGAGTTCAAGACCGCCAGGACGTGGCGGGGGACGTACCAGACCGTGTAGTTGGCCGGGTTGACGTCGATCACGTCGAGCGTGAGCGCCAGCGTCCGCGCGCTCAGCTCGTTCGTCTTGAGCACGCCGCGGAAGCAGTCCATGACGTCCGTGACTGGGGAGGGAAGCGGGTGAGATGAGGCTCGTTCGAGGCGCCGCGAGGACAGCGAGAGGCGGACGCACAGCGCGGGGAGTAGGCGATGCTCACGACTGGACTCGGGCCGTCGTCCTGCGGCACCTTGGGCACGTCCGCCCACGCCGGGTCGTCGCGGTACAGCATCCTCTCGGCGGTCGGTCGGTCTCTACGGCGGCTTCCCTTGGTGAATGTGTCGGATATTGTATGCCTGGTGGCGGATCGCTTTTCATGTGAAGTGGTGTGCACCACGTAAAATGCCAGATGACAACCATCATGACGGTTGTTGTCCGCCTCGGACGGATGTGTTCCTTGCTACTCCAGGCCTCTCGTCAACTTCCAGCCGATGACATGCCTTAGCATGATAACGAGAGAGAGGTGGTGAGGGCATGACAAGGCAGCTCGCATCGGATAGCCAGATGAAGACGACCGCTCTATTGTCTGCAACACAACTACACGCCTCGCTGGGGGTCGACGGGCCTTGGTCGCCGGCGAGGACAAGAGAGGGCGGCTACTGCGTCTTGTCCTTCTGCTGCAGCACGTCCTGGATGCCGGTGGCGGCCTGCTTGGCAACGTCCGTGGAGCGCACCATGAAGCGGTCGGCAGCCCAGCAGACGAGGAAGTAGATGACGCCGAAGGGCAGCTGGTGCATGCTGAGGTCGCCAGCGTCGCGCGGGAGGCCCATGCGGCGCTTGGCGAACGAGGAGCCGAACCAGACGATCTCGAGCAGCGAGAAGGCGAAGGCAGCCTTGAAGGCGAGCAGCGAGTCGAAGAAGCGGCGGATGAAGATGGTCGTGGCCAGCGCGATGAGGATAGACAGCACCTCGAAGCCCGCGATGAACTGCAGGCCCGCGTCGCTGTAGTACATGTCCTGCAGCGACATGAAGCTCACGAGGAACACGAGGCCCGCCATCTTGCCCAGGAACGAGACCCACAGGTCGTTGAAGTAGACCGTCTTGGCGTAGTGCTGCATCACCGACTGCGCCACCGACTCCTCGGGCGACAGCGCCGCCCGCGCCGCCGCCGCCGCCTGCTCCTGCGTCTTGCTCTGCTTCTTCTTGCCTGCCATGCTACGCTGCGCGGTCGTCGTCGTCGTCTCCGCCTCGGGAGTTGCTTGGTGAGCTCTTGGTGATGCGGAAGGTTGGGGGGAGAGACCTTGATGTGTTGCAAATAAACGTTACGTTCACCTTCGCGCAACATCCTCATGTTGCGCAATCCATGATAACAGAAAGCGGCACAGCGTACCATTCACGCCGGAATGCTGGTGTTCTCGTAAAAACCCTCCAAACAACTTTTTACACTTCAAGGACCGACTTTTTACCACCTGCGCGTGGGGTGGGCCGCCACCCGATCGAATCGCCCGTGACAATCCATCCAACAACGCGTCAAAGCGGCCGTCGATCCGCTGCTCGAGCCGCCTTCCTCCCGCCCTCCCGCCCTCCTTCCCCCGGTCTCCGCCATGCTCCGCCGCGTCGTGCTCTCCCGGTCGATAGCCGCCTCGCGCGTGTCGCAGCAGCTGCGCGGCGTGTGCCAGTCGGTGCCGCGCCTGAGCGAGGACAAGCCCGCCGAGGAGCCGGCGGCGGCCAAGGAGCCGGCGGCCGAGCCGTCCGAAACGGAGGCGCTCAAGAAGCAGGTGGAGGAGCTGACGGCCAAGAACAAGGACATGAACGAGCGCATGCTGCGCGCGCTGGCTGACGCCGAGAACGTGCGCCGCATCTCGCGCGTGGACGTGCAGCACGCGCGCGAGTTCGCCATCTCCAAGTTCGCCAAGGCGCTGCTGGACGTGTCGGACAACCTCAAGCGCGCGCACGAGAGCGTCGACATCGAGGCGCTGCACGCCGAGCACCACCTGAACGCCATCAAGTCGCTGCACGAGGGCGTCGTCATGACGGAGCAGCAGCTGCAGAAGGTCTTCCGCGAGTTCAACATCAACCAGGTCGGCGCCGTCGGCGACAAGTTCGACCCCAACCTGCACGACGCGCTGTTCGAGTTCGAGGACGCCGGCAAGGAACCCGGGTCGATCGGCCAGCTCATGAAGATCGGCTACGAGCTCAACTCGCGCGTCATCCGCCCGGCCCAGGTCGGCGTCGTCAAGGCCTCCAAGACGGCTTAGATAGATCTCTCCTTCTATGTGTGTCGTAACCACGGCAACGCGCGCCTCCCCTCATTGAAGACGTGCTGCTTGCTGCCGTCCGTGTCATGTACTCGCTGTCGTGTCCTTGCCTTCCCTGTTGCATCGCTGCTCCATATGAGAGGACGGGGACGAAGCCTTGCGAGGGCCGGGGAACGTCGATTAGATATAGCAACGGAGAGGGAACGCCCAAACGGACACCTTGTGCAAAAGGAAACTCTCTCGAAGCGATGCCGCTCGTGTCCAAGCCCTTGGTCCGTGCCAGTCGTCGAGGCGCGTGCTCATGCAAGTGACGAGCCGCTGGCTTCTCGGCGTCGACACTCGTCCCTCGCCACGCACCGCCACTCGCAGACCTCCAACCGGAGACAGACGCGAAGCGGGCGAGTGGTCAATACAGGCGCGCATCGCCAGACACGAGCTGGTGCTCGAACGGCACGTCTGGCAAGCTGTCGTCGTCGTCCGTCTCCGTCTCCGACGTGCGCGACGTACGCTTGGCGCGGTGTTTCCGCTCATAAAATAGCATGTACGCGCAGCTGCGCAGCACCTCGTCCGACGACACCTCGCGCACCACGTCGTCCGAGATAAAGAACCACTGGTTCGTCGGCATGGTGCGGCGGAAGGCCGTGAAGTGACCGCCGCGCTCGTTGCCGTGGTGCAGGATGACAGCCGACAGGTCGTACATGAGGTGGTGCGCCTCCTTCTCCTCCTTCAGGGACGGCGACGACTGCTGGCGCCTCTGCTGAGCCGACGTGAACGGTAGCGAAGGTGATAGCAGCGGTGACGACCCCAACGATGATGACGACGTCGACGAGGTTGACTGCCGCCCGAGCGCCATGCGTTGCCGGAGCCCGCTAGGACGTGTCAGCCCTTTCACGCGCTTCTTGGCATCAGCACTCACCTCGTACTCGCAGTACGGACTCATGTCGAGCTCCAGCGGGAACTCGACGAACGTTTCCAGCTTGCGCGCGCTGCTGCTCCAGGCATTGTAGACCTTGCGGTTGAAGTGGAAGCAGAAAATGTCCGGGCTGCGCGAGAATTGCATGCGCTTGTGGCAGTCCTGCCGACAGAGCGGGACGTCAAACTCGAGGCTGTCGATGGCAGGGTGCTCCTCGGCCGTGAGCAGCTTCTCCAGCGTGTGGATCTTGTCCTTGCGCTCGTGCTGCGCAAGCTCCAAACAGACGTCCATCGAGTCCTTGGACGACATCTGCTTCAGCTGTTTGGCCGCGCGCTCATAGGCGTCCTTCGTGCTCCTCAGCTCGTCTTCAATTCTGCAGTGGCCACACTCGACGCCCTGGATCACTTCGGGTTCCGTGTACATCTTAAGGCAGTCGGCGAGTCGCTGCGGCTTCCCCGTCGCCCCCGCCGCGCCGAAAGACAGCGACACGTTCAGGAACGGCTGGTTCGTGATCGGTCGGTACTCGCCGCACTTGGTGCACTGCAGCAGGTTGACCTGGAGCCCATAGAGGGGGTTCCAGTTGCGCTCATCCAGCGTCTGCATGCGCCGCAGGTCGCTGATTGACTGCGAGCCCTCGTCGTCGAAGCTCTGGTTCACGAGGAAGCACAGCCCGCGGTCCTGCACGGCGCACCGCCGCTGCTCATCCGTGACAATGTTCACCAGGAACTGCAGCAGCTCTTGCGAGTCCTACCACACAGTGGCCATCATAGCCGACACGCGTAAGCCTCCGGCCGCTACAAAGGAGGCCAAGTTAAAGCAAGGAGATGCTCGGGAGCGCCTGCTCACCTGCTGCTTGTTGCCGCGGAAAGACGACAGCTTGTGCACGAGCTCCGCGTTGAGGGTGCGCGGAACGACCGGCGCGCGGGGCTCCGCGTTTGCTCGAGGCGCCAGCGCTGTCAGTGGGTCGTGAACAACCGCGTGAGCTTCCCTCGACGCTCTCTCTCACGCACCACGCCAAGTAGAGGAGGACGGACCTTCAAGGCAGTCACGCAACGCGCGCGTAAAGGGGATGTCGTGACTCGTGGCGCGCGCGCTGCGCTCGATCTCCTGCAGGTACTCCTGGAAGCTCGAGACCGAGGCCAGCGCCTGCAGGATCGCGTTGAAGAAGCACGTGTTGCCCAGGTTCTGGATGCCAGGCACCGACACGCGCGTGGTCGCGTCCAGCAGCTTCATCATCATGCCGCGACCGCTCTCGCTCGCTGCGCTGTAAGCTACCTCCGCCCTCTCCTCTCTGTCCTGCCCCGCTCCGGCCGGCGTCTCGCTCGCTCCACTTCACGCCGCTCTCCTCTCACGCCCGACGCCGCACGCACACGCGACGGCCGCCCAGACTACCGACGACGCCTGTCGCCCACGGATGTCCCGCCCGCCTGATCGGTCGGTCGATCGCCCGCCCGCTCGTCCGCGCGCGCCGAGGGAGTCGAGTCGCTGCCGCTGCCGTCCGAGTCGAGGCTGGTCGCGTGCCTTGCTTCCTTTCGGCCTTTCCAGGGCCAAAGCTGCCGGCGCGTCGCCGGTAAAATTCCCCGGCCTTATAGTTTCTGCGCGGAGGGTGTGGCTGTCGCTTGATCGCCTTGTTTCGACCAATGAATGGTCGATTTTGTCGAATTATCAGCCAATCAGAAGCGAATTATCTCCTGATTTGAGGCTCGACCGCGGGCTAGGGATGCAAGTAAACTAAAATGGTGGATAAGTGTAGTTTACGGCGCGCATACACTCTGCTGTCGCTGTTAAGCCGTGTCACACGGTACGTCGGCGGTGGAAATTGAAATTGCGGTGGTCAAGCGAATGATGCGTCGCCATCATCATCACTAACACTTCTGACAGGTTGGCTCCCATTTCACTTGCTTTCACTATGCTGACCCAGCTTGGCACTCCTCAAGGCGAGAAGAGCTTCAACATGCGCAAGGTGCACCAGGAGGAGACGCAACTGACTGACTCACGCGTATTGCAGAAGCGGAGACGTCTCCGCTCCAAGCGGCGGCCGCAGCTGGAGAGAAGCCTCGAGCGCTGTCAGCTGGGCACGCAGCTCCGGCGCGACCGCGTCGACGGCGTTCCGGCAGCTACAACAAGCGAGCGCATCACAGGCCAGGTGGGTCCACAGCACGCTGACATCCGCACCGCTTACTTGAGATGGCGCGATGTGGTGCTCTTACTGCGCGAGGACGTCGGCCGCCTGCTCCTTGCTGCGGCGGCTGCGGGCGAGGCCGACGAGCGCCTGCAGGTTCAACCAGCGTGAGTGCATCTGTCACCATCGTGGCGGAGCGGAAGGCAGATGCGCGGTGGCTCCATGCCTCCGTGTTCTGAAAGAACTGGAGCAGCGACTTGAGGCGGTCGGAGGATATGCGCGAGGTTTCTCCGAGGCCCACGAGGCGCGGCGGGGTCTGCTCCGCCCAGCTCGCCGCGTCGTCGCGCAGCATGGCGTTCACTCTGCGGAATGAGAAGAAGTGAGTGCCGTTGGGTCAACCCTTTGTCGACAAGGACACCATCTGCAACCCAATGAAGGCGTCGGTCGGTACCTCTCCATGAGCGCCAGCGACTCGTTCAGGTGGTCAACGAGCTCCTGGCTGAGTGCCTGCAGGGTTGAGCAAGCCGCAATCGACCGTGTTAGTGGCGGATTGTGTCCCCTCCCTGAAGAAGCTCGATGCACCGATGACTCTGGGAGACTTGTCGAGGAGGCTGCGTCTCCACGCAGCGCGCTCATCCGATCTCTGGCGGACGTGATGCGGTTCCGCAGCGCCTCGCCCTGCTGTTCTCGTGGCGCACAACGCCGTTGGCACCAGAGACGCCCTCAATGCAAGATGTGACGCTGCTCTCACCCGTTCGAGCGACTGGATATCCTCCGCAAGCTGCAGCGAGTGCTGCTCCACGTCAACGCTGCCTGCGGTCTGCATCTGGATGCTCATGGGGAAGATCTGGCACTGCCTGTCGAAGATGCTCGCTTGGTTGGCCGCAATGTCGCCCAGTAGCTCCACCGACTCGGCCAGGCACGTCGTGTCGCCCCGCTCCTGCCATCACCACGCTCTAGTCGATCGTCCTCGCTCCACCCCACCAAGTATGGATCACCACCTCCAGCAGTATCCGTCCGTGGACGCCGTCCACCGCCGACTGCAGCAGTTCCAGCGCTCGCCCTGCCTCAACCTCTGGCGCTATCAACTCGCCTCCACTCGCGACTCCCTATCCAAAGATGAGAGACCGTCAACGCGTGCCAGCGAATGCAGCAGCAGCGGAGACGACCTCATACCAGGGAGCGCAGCCATTGCTCCAGTTCACCGTCCGACGGCTCTGCGCGCACCCACGCCTCGTCCTCCACAAGCCGCACCCGGGGGTCCGCGTACACCGCATGCAGCCACAGAAGCAGCGGCCGCCGCAGCGCCAGCGCTCGCAGCGCGTCGACGCTCGGCGGCCGCAGGAACGCCGGGCACCGCAGCCCCGCGAGCTGGTCGCCAAGCTGCTCCATGGTCATCGGCGTGTGCGAGCGTCAGTGAATCGATATTTCTCAGCAGAGTGACCTTAATGACGTGCATTCTTCTGTAGAGTGATGGTAGTCAAGCCATGTTGAAGCGTTGCTGGACCACGAGGCTGCCGGACCACGAGGCTGCTGGACCAGAGCAAAGACTTGATGTGATTGCCATGCACATGGCGTTCAGACCGCTCTGCTTGTGCGACTTTCACCACCTGTGCTGGTGGTCTCGGTGCCCTATTTGCGGCCGTGCTGTTCGTGTCACCGCGTCGGGTAACGGGCGACCCACTGCCCTCGCGAATGCACTCGAAGGCTCACACTCCATTCTCACGCCTCCAATGCGGCCTCCGAGCGTCTCGACGTCTGCTCTTGCCGCCCAGACTGTACCGCAGTTCTTCTTCCCAGTACGTGGCGACCGTTCCTGACACGCACTGAGTGGGAAGCTGCCTTCCAACTGCTGACGCGTCCACGACGGTCTGCAGAAGAAGACACGCGACTCGGGAGGAAGCCTTGCCGACCGCCTTTGCCATCGCTTGGCGCTGGAAGACATTGAACGAGTGTCCTTAACCTCTGAGGAGTTGGTGCAATTGGCGACGCACCTGGAGGCGATGGCAGGTGAGGACACGCCCGGCTCGCATTCGCCTCTCCAAGATGAGCACTGAGCAGTTGTTGTGTCTGCAAACCAGCCACAGCCTCAGTTTCGGACTTCCAGAAGCGGCTCCTCGCCACGTACGCGCCGCCCACAACAGGGCTGACGCTGGTTGACCGCTTCATCCGCGAGCGGAAGACGCTGTCACTCTCCTACGACGCCTTCCGGTCGGTCGTGGACGGGGGATGGAAGTGCTCGCCGTCACTTGCACGCAAACTACAGAGGCTGCTGCCCGTGCAGTGCTTCCTCTCGGTCCGTGGTCACCTCTTGCACTCGCTCCACTCATGATGCTCTCCACTCTGACGCGCTGCTGTTGAAGCAGCTCATGCACCCGGACGACCGCATGGTGAACGCACTCGACCTCCTCTCCTACCTGAGCGAGGTGCAGCTCTCTCTCCGCGTCGCTCGCCACATTGGGTGCGTTGCTTGCTTCGAGAGCGACAAACGGCATGCAGACAGACTGACGAACTTCGTGCCATCGACAGCGAACTCACTGCTGCGAGTGCGTCGACCAGCGTGAGCGAGCGCGAGTACTCGGAGTTTATCGCCCGCACCATCCAGCGCGCCGTCACCAGCAAGACCGTGGACGTGCCTCCCGACCTCGCTGACTACTACCAGCTCATCTGCACGCGCGCGCTCGTGCTGCCGCATCTCGTCGGTGGCAGCAAGAGCAGCGAGCTTGGGCTTGCGTCAGTCGATCAGCTGGCCGACTGCGCTGTCCTCCGCGCGTTCGTCCGCTTTGTGGACGCCGACATGCGATCGCTCTTTGACGTCAGCTTCGACGGCGACGGAGGCAGCGTGTACGGCTGCCCAAGCTTCTTCGACCCGGCGGTGGTGCTCAACCTCCACAAGCAGTACTTGCAGCTCGACACGGACCGCAACGGGCTGCTGAGTGCGTCCGAGCTCCGCGACTTCGGCAAGAAGCGCGCGTTCCTACCGCCGACAGGACCCAATGCCGGGAGCGGAGCGGCCGAGCCGACCCACGACCTCACACACGCGTTCGTCGCGCAGGTGTTCTGCCACGTGCCGTCCTTCGACGGCGAGCTCGACTACCGCGCGTACATGAACTTTGCGCTCGCCATGATGGACAAGTCGTCCGTGTCGGCGCTGCGGTTCTTCTGGGACGTGCTCGACGTACAGCAACAAGGCTTCCTGGACGCGTTCACGCTCGACTTCTTCCTGCGCAGCCTCGTCGACAGGATTCGCGTCCGCCAAGCAGCCAGCGGCGACGGGGACGAGGACGAGGAGGACGGCAAGAGCAGTGTGCCGACCGTCGAGCAACTCCGGGTAGGCCATCACGTGAAGAAGACCGCCGAGTGCATCGACCGACTGACGAGGTGTGAGACCGCAGACACAAGTGCTGGACGCTATCGGACCCGTGAACCACGCGCGCGTCACGTGGACAGACCTGTGCCGCTGCCGAGTCGGTCACACCGTCGTCAGGTATGGAGATCGATCTCGTGGATAGCTGGACCGGACGGCAGCTCATGCGTGCTCTTCGTGCCTTGCCAGGATACTCACCGACTACGTGGCGTACCGCGCGTACGAGGCCAGCGGCGGCCGTCTGCCCCCGCATTGACTGCTCTCGGGGACCGGAGAGGCACAACAGAGCGGCGACGAACTCGTGACCCGCTCCAATACCAACAGACAGACTGGGGCGACCCGATCCGCTTCTCGTGGTCTCATGATTCTCGCCATTGCATCCATTACGCGCGTGTCTGTCGACCACTAGCTAGCCGGACGTGGAGGCAGTCTACATGAGCAGGTTCTCGCCCTGGTAGTGGAACAGAGCCACGCTCGAGACGAAGATGGCCACGCTCGTCAGCACCTGCTGGCGCTGCGGCGTGAGCACGGCCGTGACCGACTCGCGCAGCTTCTGGAACTGCGACTTCTGCACCGCCGGCTGGCTGGCGAAGCGGCTCGAGAGCAGCGACGACTTGGGCTTGGACACGCCCGAGGCGCTCAGCGACCGCTGGCTCGCGTTCAGCCGCTCGAACTTGGTGCGCAGGCTCGCGGCCTCGCGCTCGAGCTCCTGCAGCACCGCGTCCGCCTCCTGCTTCTTCTTGGACAGCGCCATCGCCGCCACGCTCAGCTTCTCGATCTCCGACAGGACCAACGTCGCCTTGACGTGGAGCCGGCTCACGGGCTCCTTCTCGACAACCTCCTCGGCTGCCTCGACAACCGTCTCGGCTTCGGCCTCCTCAGCCTGCTCCTCCTCGGCGGCGGCCTCCGCAGCCACCTCCTTCTGCTCCTCGTCCGCCTTCTCGGCCTCCTCGGTGGCCTCCTTCTTGTCCTCGGCGGTCTCCTCCTGAGCCGCCTCGGCCGTCTCCTCGGCAGCCTCCTCGGCCACTTCAGCAACCACCTCGGCAACAGCCTCGGCCGTCTCGGCGACGATCTCCTCCACCTTGACGGTGGCCTCCTCCACCTCCTCCTCGTCCACGAGCGCGAACCACTGGTCGAGCACGGCACCCTCGCCGAACAGGCGCGAGACCGGGAACTCGATCTCCTTGATGGGCTCGGCGTCCTCCTCCTCGGCGGACGCGACCGTGAGGATTACCACGGCCTCGCGCGACTGCACGGGGTCGAACACGAACGTCGCCGGGAACGTGAGCGGCTTGGGCGTGGCCTGCTCGCCGCTCTCGTTCTCCCCGGCCTTTTCGGCGTCCTCCTCCTCGGCGTCCGCAGCCCTCTCGTCCTCCTGCTCCTGCTCCTCCTTCTCCTGCTCCTCGGCCGCCTCGCCGGCGTCCCACGCGATCGTGCGCACGACCGGCAGTTTGGCCTTCTTGACCTTCTTCTTGATGATCGTGCGCGTGATCTTGGTCGTCGTCTTGAGCTTGCGCGGCGTGGACCCGTCCTCGTGCACGGGCGCCGACCCGGGCTCGACCACGTGTCCGTGCTCGTCCGTGGTGACCACGTCGCGCTTCTCCACGACCTCCTCCACCTCCTCGAACTCGTCCTCGTCCGCCTCGAACTCGGGGTCGATCGCGACCGTGATGGCCGCGGCCGGAGCCGGCACCGGGCCCTCGACGCCCGCCAGCGTCACCTCCAGGCGGCCCACGCTCTTGGCGCCGGCGCCGCCGCGCTCGCGCAGCATGTCCATGGCCGCGAACGCGGCCTGCAGCTGCTCATCCAGCGCCTTGACCTCGTCCACCTTGGCCGTCACCTTGCGCCGGCACTCGAGGTACTGCTGCGACGCCTTCTGCACCAGCGCCGCCACCGCCGCCGACGAGGACGACGCAGACGCCATGGCCATCGGGAAGACTCTTCTGGGGAGCGGGGCGAATTGATGGCGTTGGGTGGTGAGGGGCGGCGAAAACCCGTGCGAGGACCAATAACACTCGCGTAAGTACGACTGGATTCTGTAAAACGTATCGACCTCTATGATTTTAAAAATCAAACTCGTTTAGCCCCGAGCATACATTCCGACCCTGTTGAAACAGATATATTAGCAAAGTGGGGTGGCGTCAACATTTGTCAGATATTCGACAAAACTCTAGTCAAAACAATAGAGATCGTGTCGAAATATATCTGTCGAATGACCCCAAACCTCTCTGGAGAAACCACCCAATTTACTAATCCGGTTTAGGTTTGGGTTCGAAAACCCAAAATATTGATTGCAACACTATATACTACTATGCAGCCAACATATAACCTTGGCAATCGCATGCGATTACTAAACTATTAGCCGACATCAACTTTGTAGTTCCGACATTTTATAAATTGAAATGCAACATTTGTATCATCTTGAAAACCTTTGTTTATCGTAAATTTATAGACGACGGATTATAGAATGCTTTGGAGACTGAATACTGGATTGTGTGGATAGGTTGACGTCAGCTTTCGAGACGTGTTTCTTGTTTCTTGAAGCTCTATTGTTCCTGGGAGCCTGACGTCATGTGTGCGCTCCGACCCCATTGTGGTCAGCAGAATAAGACGCAAGAAGGTTTGCAAGCAGTTCAACCGGTCGACTTCAAGAATGAGACGCCCCGCGGGATCTGCTCGCCCGCCATGTGTGGATCACGATCTCACCTGGCAATGCCAATGGCAATGCCCGCCTTAGAAGAAGTCGCCCGACGAACATGCATGAACATCCCCCAGGCTGGACTCGGAGTCCCCATCGCGGCGGCACGCTCACAAGGGGCAGGCAGATGCGCTGTCGAAAAACGCAGCATGGTTACAAGTGCGTCGAGCACGAAGATGCCTTCGAGCGCCATCGACATGTGCTGCCCTCGCGTTGTATTATAATAATGGGTGGGGGTATAATAAAGACGGCCGCCAACGCGCTCTCCGACACCAACCAGCCCGCTCAGAACATGGCCCTCGACATCATGAACGAGTCGGCGGTCGACGTCGGCGACGAGTGCAGCCAGCCATCGAGTCGTTGCAGCGCCTCGTCGTCCTCCTGGATGCTCGGCGCGTAGCCGCCCTCGAGGAGCCGCCCCGCGCGCGGGTTGTACGAGCCAAAGTTGTTGTCCACGCTCATGCGGTCCGAGCAGAATGACGACCCGAGCGCCGACGTCGACGTCGACGTCGTCGAGGGACGGACCACGAGCGCGTCGCTCGACGCCAGGCTGTGCGACGACGGTGCCCTGCTGCTAGCGCTTCTTCCGGACGGCACAAGCGCCGTCGTCGTCGTCGGCACCGCTGCCGCCGCCGCCATCTCCTGGCCACTTCCACCGCGGCCGTAGAACTTGAACGAGCTGCCTTGCTGCTGCTTCCCGCGGCGAGGCACCAGCGTGTTTTCTGCTCGAAACGTCAC
Source organism: Phytopythium delawarense (assembly GCA_023338175.1). Lineage (NCBI taxonomy): Eukaryota > Oomycota > Peronosporomycetes > Pythiales > Pythiaceae > Phytopythium > Phytopythium delawarense. The sequence goes on from JAADYF010000283.1 coordinate 16,304, forward strand.
GGAGCGCTGCTGCTGCGACCGATGCTTCATACCGCCGGTGGCGCGCTCGCTGCGGCCGCGGTGCGACCGTTGCGAGGCTGTCACATGCTCGATGTTGTCTGCGGTGAGCATGTACTCGTTGGACGAAAGCTCCTCGAAGCGGGAAAACCCGTCCTCGAGCGGCGCACTGGCCGTCTTGCGAACCATCCGGCCCGAGTGCTTGCGCACCAGCGCGTTCGATTCCGGCTCGGGCTCGGGCTCGTGGTGCCGGCGACTCCGACGGTGATGCCGACGATGCTGGTTCATGTTGCTCGACACGGGAAGCTGGCGGTGGTAACTCGCGCCGCTGGTCGCCGAGCTGGCGATGCTCGGCTGCGACGCAGGGTAGATGTAGTCGACGGACGCGCAGTCGCTGACCGACTCGCGGTTCATCATGACCGTGTTGTTGGTGAAGTTGGCTGTGTGGCCGCCGGTGGCGGGGAAGCTGGTGCTGCTCGTGCCGGTGTAGTTGGTGCTGCCGCTGTTGGTGTAAAAGTTCGTCGCGCTGGCCGAGAACGTGCTGTTGGTGAGCGTCGAGCTGTTGGTGCCCGTCGTCATCATGGTGTCGCTCACGTGGCTGAAGTTGCGCGCGCCATACTTGTTCTTCCGCTCCTCGAGAAAGAAAATGTGCTCGAGCGCCACCGACGGACGCTTGCAGATGCACTTGGACCCGCGCTCGCCGCACGTCTTGCACCGGCGCAGCCACGCGAACGTGAAGAGGTTGAGCCAGTCGAACAGGCCCATCCTATCGCCGCGGCACGCACGGCAGGCGTCCGCTCCTTTGACGCGTTTCTTGCAGTGGCCGTCCGTGCCAGTGGCCCCCCGCGACCTGCTGTCCGGCCGAGGTGAAGCTACCGGCGCGTCCGCTTGTGCGTCTGGTGGTGGAGGTGGCGTGCGCGTCGAGTCCTGTGACAACTGGTCGCCACCCGTCAGTTCCTGCCGAGTGAGATGGCGCAACGAGCTGACACGTGCTGCCCTGGCCGGTCGACCGTGTGTGCTGCGGCAGCTCCCACCCCCGATTGTGGTGGTGGCGGCGCGCCGTCTTGTCAGGCCGCAGCTGGCGAGATAAATACGCACCTCGGTGTCTTCGGTCCCCGCAGTCTCTGCAAGCTCGAGCTCACTCGACACGCGTCGTGCCGCGACCGTCGAGTCTGCCGCCGCCCTTCCTCCGTCCCCCAGCCTCGCCTCGCCTCGCCTCGCGCGTCCGCACCTGCCTGCCTGTCCTGCCCGCGTGTGTCGCCGTCGGGAAGGGGCCAGGGAGCCGAAGAGCGAGTGCGTGACCGACCAACGGACCAGCGACTGACGGAGCAAACCAGCGCCCGGCTCGATCTCCGCAGTCACTGCCAGTCAGAGAGCGAGCGGGAAGGGGAAGCAGGAGGAGCACATTTTGTGGCCCATCTTCGCCCGTCCGCCCGTCCGCCATTTGCGGCACCGACTTCGCCCGTGGCTTGGCCATGCACGTGGCGCGGTCAGTCAATGCTCGACTTTCAGCTTGGGTGGTATGTATCAAAGGTAGCCGGCTATTTATAATTGGAGGGAGCTCTACACATTAACTGTACCGCAATTGATGAAATAGAGTATGATAGGTTAGAGGTATGCGAAGAATACGGATGCTGGAAACAAAGATTGACCGTACACGCTCGCCATGTTGGCAAGTGGACAAGCGTACTGGATAGGTTGTTTGAATTGATAAGATGTCCCACTCTTCGGAATGGAGGGGTAGGGCTGCGTGCGTGGATGATTTGGACTTGTGTGAAATAGTACGTGGAGATACAAACGACAAGTCAACACCTACGTACCATAACATATCAACTACACGAACATATATATTATTGGAGGTAGTTCACGATTTGACACGATGGTAACCCAAGAGAAAGGTCGTCACTTGAAAAACACCGGGTGGCAAAGTTTGCCCCCCAAAATGTTCGGCTTGCAGCCCTTCTGATGGTCGTCCGCCCGTCGAGTCCATGCAGGCCGAGCACCTGCAGCAAGTTGCCAAGTTTAGTGTGCTCGTCGAAGAGTCCGCTCCTGCAGCAACAGGTGGCATTTCGAAGCGATTTACTGGGAGAGTGACTTTCCCATCGAAACGATCACACCTCCAGCTGCCGGCACGATTCCTGGCGAAACTTTCTCCGCGCACTCGATGGGGAAGAAGATCTGCAGGCGCTCCAGGAAACGCACCGCACATCTTGTAGTTCAGCATCGCTTTTTTTCCGCTGTGGCGAGACTCGGCGGCCGGGAGCGGAGCCCAACGAAGACACTTCCTTCCATCGTATCCTCTGTTGCTCTGAGTCTGTGAGCAACCGCCAAGGTCGCAAATCTCCTTGGAGAACGCGAATCACCGAACGCCTTCGAATTCGGTCGCCATCGACACCAAGGACGCAATAGCCCTTCCTCAGGAAGTTCCTGTCTCGTTCGTTGAGCAGGTGGCGGCAACTGGTGGGTGATTCGCCTCGAGAAAGAGCCTCGAGTGAAGTGTTCACAGTCTGGTCGGCCAACAACTTCGTTGTCGTCATTGCTTTGCCACCGCTCGAATGCATAGTCACCGTGGCATGCGAGTCTTGAACCGTACATCCGCCAAAGGACAAAGGCTGCGTCTCAAACGGAGCGTCGTAAAGGCTCCGCTCCCGACGGCTTCAATTTTCGAGCAATCAGCAGCGCGAACACTCTGAACTCTGATCGTGCTTCACGATCGCATGGACGCGGCGACACACCGTTCGACGGACGCAATCCGCGCCATCACGGATCCCAGCATGCGAGTCGCCACGGCATCGCATCCGCCAAGCGTGTCGCACTCGTCGGTCGCCAAAGCTGGCGCCATCACCACCAGCCGAGGCACGACAAGTCGGCGCAGGCACCGACCAGTACAATGTAGAGTCTCCTCTCGTGCACATGCTTTGCATCCCGAGCGCTGCCAGTGACTGCCAGTGAGGCGCTCGCTTGTTCGTTCAGTCCGCCCCCCTGGGATCACCACACATCTTTGCATCTGACTGTTCCGAACCGTCACGGAGACCACCCGAATAGCCACTTCAAGTCTGAAGTCTAATGACAAAGGTTCGCAGCCAGTTTGGTGCTTGGGCTGCTGGTCTCTGCAATACGCCCAAGACGCGCAAGCCGATCATCAGTGTGCATGGCGCTGTCAGTGGCAACAGGGAGGGAACGCGGAGGGAAGGCCGAGGGAAGGCGATGGAGGTGGCGACCGCCCGCGCCAGTCCCACCCGCTATGCTGCACAGTGGCCGTGGTTGAGTCATACAGCCCGCGCACGGTGCTGAATATTGAGGCTCGATGGCGCATGGGAGGCGAGCGCACTCGTATAGTGGCACAGTCATCATCGCGTGCGTCTTCAACTCTGCGCGCAAGCGAGTGGCGCTCACGCAATGCAGTGACAGCAGAGGCGTTGTTTTCGTGAGGGCCGACGCTGATACAGTGTAGTAGTGTCCTACGCGGTCAAAATGGACTGCGCACGCGTCACTTCGTGCCGGCTGGTGAGATGGTCACTGCAGGAGCGCAACTGGGTAGTCATTGACGCTGGTCCTGCCACGATCACTGTGTCACCGCCGCTGCGATCGCCTCGATGAATCCTTTCAAGACAGCCTTCAACGGCTTCGCCGTATCTTTGATTGACAACGCCAACTACAGTAGTTCGAGCGAGTGCTGCTGACTTTAGTTGCTGGCGGGGGGCGGCGCGAGCTCCTGGTCGCTCCAGAAGCCCCAGCACTTGCCCATGCACTCGGCGAGCCCGCACGTGCGGCAGTGGATCGGGCGTGGGTCGAGCTCGAGCAGCGCGCGCGCGGCCGCTGGGTCGGCGTCCACGGCCTCGAGCCGCGCGGCGATCTTGGCGAGCTGGTTGCGGATCGTGCGGCGCTTGTTCTTCTGACCCTTCTCGAGCATGAACTTGGCGAGGATGCCCTCAAGCTCGCGCTGCTGGGCGAGCAGCTCGTCGCGCGACACGTACTGCAGGAACGTCACGTAGCAGCGCTTGAGGTACTGGTGGTCCGTGCAGTGCACCTCGCCGTGGCGCGCGTAGTAGCACGAGTCGCACACGAGGACGAGGTCGCGGCACACGGAGCACACCTTGCGGCCGCTGAACTCGTCAAACGGCGAATGGCACTCGATGCACTGGCCCACCACGTCGGCGTTCTGCGACGCCATCAGCACACTGCAGGTGTCCAGCACGAGCACCACGGTAAGCTATCGTCTCGCGGGTTTGCACAGCCTAAGTATCCGTGATCGAACGACAACGCACCGCTTGTCAAAGACAAAGTTCTTGCCCTTGAAGAAGCCACCGTCCTGGTACGCCTCGAGGTACTTGTGGATGCCGCCCTTGAGGTGGTGCACGTCCTCCACGCCCTGGCTGCGCAGGAAGTTGGACGCCTTCTCGCAGCGGATGCCACCCGTGCAGTACATGAGCACCTTCTTGCCCTTCATCTCGTCCACGCGGCGCTGCAGGAACGTGTAGTACTCGGAGAAGTTCTTGACCTCCGGGTCCACGGCGTCCTCGAAATGGCCGACGAGGAACTCCTTGTGCGCGCGCACGTCCAGCACGACGGTCGAGTCCTTGTTGGCGACGGCCTCGCGCATGGCTTCGTGGAACTGCTGCGGCGTCAGGTACCCGCGCGCGGCGTCCGACGCTGTCATGTCGGGCCGGTCGACCACGCCGCCCGTCGACACGATCTCCTTGACGTGCTTGATGATGAGCCCGACAAACGGCGGGGACGCCACCGGGTGGAAGCTGTGCTTAAAGTCCTCGAGCTTCATGCACAGCACCTCGTGCGCGCACAGCGCGGCGATGTACTCGTCTACAGCCGCGCGCGAGGCGCTCGAGAGCGTCGCGTTGATGCCCTCCTCGCTGATCAGCACGCGGCCCACGAGCCCGAGCCGGCGGCACAGCGCCTCCTGCTCGTCCTTGAGCGCCGCCGGGGCCGCCACCTCGGCATACTTGTAGAACAGGATCACGCAGTGACCCTGGACGTTCGCGCCAGTCATTTCCCCCGCCTCAACCTGGTGTGTGGTGCTGCTTGACAAGTTGCGGAGCTGGTGGCGACTGTTTGGCCGAAAATGAATGGGTTGACCCGGATCGACAGCTATGGTCCGGTGGAACGTGTGAGTTGGAAGGGGCAAGTTTATTCTTCATGCAGATTTCATAACTATTTATTACGGGCTATAACTAAATTAGTTGACAAATACCCTTACTAAACAGTATGAAATTTGTATTAATATTATATTTGGTGCAATAAACCTCTATCAACGCATAATGTTGGCTCGAACAACCGAAAGTGGCGAGCATCATGGAGGTGGAGGACGCGGCCGGTGGCGGTGGCGGCGAGGCGCAGAAGCCGCTGCGAGGGGCGAACGGCGGCGGAAATGACAGCGCGAGGAAGGCTAAGCGGCTGCTGCCCATGGAGCTGCGCGTTCGTTAGCGCCCGCTTTGTCCGCTGCAGCGTTTCCCTGGCTGATCCCTTATGTGCTCGTGCTTGACCACCGCCGCTCGCAGAGACGCCGCCGCGCTGCCAAACTGCAAGCGACGGTCGACAGGCAGAGGACGCCGGAGAAAGAAGAACCCGCCAAGATGCCAGAGCAGCCGGCGGAGGAGGCGCCTGCACCAAACTCTGACAGCAGAGAGCAAGAGCAACTGGTGGAGGCCCCGGTTGCGCGCAAGCGTCCCGCGGTGTCGGCGACGGCGCGGCTCAGCTCCATGTACTCGGGACAAGCGCTTAGCCGCAAGAGGGTCAAGCTCGGCCACGGTGCCCATACTAGTGTGCCGTCGTCCTTCCAGGTGCGCCGCATTTGTCATCGTAGTGGGGGTTGTGCAGCATTCGGACTCAGACTCACGGAGCGTGGTCTGTCCCTGCAGGTTGACGCGCTGCCGATCGACCTCGTGCCCAAGAGCCGAGTGATCCTCCAAACAGTGTTCAGGGTCCCATTTCTTCGGCTAGAGTGCGTTGGTGCTCGATGATGAATGCTACTGCAATGAGGAATGGGATGGCGCTAACGGACGTCGTGGTGTGTATTTAGTTCACGAACGAAGAAGTTGGCCTTGGAGAGCTTCTTGAGTGGAAAGCGGCTACCACGAGAGGTGAGCAGCAAGTTGGAGCGATCGAAGGCAAGTGTTCATCGTGACCGACTGACACGACCGGGTCATGCTCCATCACCATTCGCAGCTCGGTGATGCTCAGTCTGGTGTTCGTTGGCACCAAGCGCTGCACTACTTCGCGCACCCCGCGACGCCGCTACCTGCGTCAATCACCCTGAATCGCATCACGGCCACGACGAAGAGCGATGCCGTCGCAGCTTCGGCCAAAGGCGATCTGATGAAGGAGGAGCAGGCGTTCTACCTGGCGAGGCTTCACACCTGGCAGCAGGCGTTCCGGGATCTGTACATGGGGTTCCGCAAGCGCCACGATCGCTCGTCGTTCTATTTGCGCTCGAGCGAGTTTGTCGTGTGCTTTTACCAGACATGTGGGTGTGCTACATCGGCGAGCGCCAGCATCACCGACCTTCTTCGCCAGCACATCAACGAGTCCGAAGCTGATAGCAAGATTGACACTGGCGCAAGTACTATTGCCGAGGACAAGGCAGCGAGCGACCATACGGTTTGCGCAGTGATGTCGCAGTCGAACTCGCGGATCCGGAAGGCGCTGCTTCGCCTCCATGTCGAGTACTCGCTGCCTTATAGTAACGCCAACAGCACCAAGCGCGAGGCTGGCGAGTTTCATCTGCTGGAGGAAGAGCTTGTCGCACTGAAAGGCGACCAGCAGTCGGCAGCGAGGACGACTGGGATGTCGTCAGCCGCTCTAGCCGTGCACGGACCAGACTCGCTGTTACTGTTCCAAGGTCATGACGCAGTTCACGGTCTGTTCGAGTTTCTCATCAACCGAAAGCGTACGTCATCGTGATAGACTGGCTGGTGAGAAGGCAGGTGGCTCAAAGCTGTGTGTGTCTTGACAGCAATGTCGAACCAGGATGTCCCTGAGTTGTTCGCGTTGCACGCATTCGAGCACGGGACCATCCAGATGTTGCGGGTCGCATCGTTTGGACGCGGCGTGAGTAGTGCCTCGGCCCCCAGTGCTGTACCAGATCCAACCGAAGGTGCAGGTGGCTCTGTCGACCACGCCGGAGGCATGTTTAGGTGAGCTATTGTCTGTTCAATCGCAGCAATGAGCTGGAATTGTGTGCTGACTGGGCTATGTTCATCGTATCGACACCAGAGTCGAGATCAAAGGTTTTTGCTTTCCCGAGAGCGTCACCAAGATGCTGGAATCCTTGGATGGCAAGATGTCGCTCACCCCAGAGCACAATGGGGTGTCGGCAGCGGAACCAGGTGACACTGAATCAACCGGAACGGGTGCCAGGACGGAACAAACTGCCCTTCGCGCCTACATGGAACCGGCGCGCGGGTCGGAGCGCCTGAACGCAGCAGTTCTGGCCCGTGACACTGCGTCTGCTGCGTCTCTGGCGCCACCCTTGCTCACGATGGCCGACAGGGAGCGGCACTCACAGACTCTCGAGCTCACGAAGAGGCGGATCGAGTCCATCGTCGTCCGCCAAGTCGGAGGCTCGCCCGTCATGACCATCGAAACGACGGCGCGAGCTGTAAAGTAAACCAGACTCTCCTATTCTTCGTCTGGATCCTGACCGTCAGCGCTTGTCGACTTTCTTGTCTTGAATCATGCCGGTACTTGCTCGCAGGCGTGGCTTCCAAGCTTCCAAGTCCACGCACATGGTGTCCTCCACGTATTTCAACTGCTAATGTGGTGGTGCCAGAAGAAACAAATACCTGTGGATGCTCCTCGACTCGACGTGGCGATGACAAATTTGGGAGCTTGAGTCGTGCTGCATGCATGACAAGGAAGGAGCACACCAGGACATTGGAGCGGCTTGAACGACACAGCTAAAAATACACTTCGACTGGACTTGACACAGGACTTCGACGCAAGACCTCCTCCTCGCGCCTTGGGTATTTTGTCTCACTCCGATACGGTGGCCGACCGGGTGGGCTCACGATGAGCACAAAGTCAGGAGGAAGTGTGGTCGCGGCCAAGGGCCAGTCCATAACGCGGAAGTGCTGGTCGCAAGTGAGCCGCGCGTGGACGATCCTTCAGGTCGAGCACCAGGACCAGTACTCGATCGAGTACTTGTGCCGAGCCAACAAGTTCTGCCAACGCACTGATAATACCCGCAGCGCGCTCGTCCTTGTGCTCACACCGCTGCCGTGCTCACACCGCTGCCATGCCTCGCTGCGGTGCTCGCGATTGAGTGCATCCCGCTTGCTGATCCAGCGTTGGGCGTTGAGCATGCGCTTCTCTTCTGGGTGCGAGTGTTTTTGGTGATGCTGGTTGTCGACTTCCTCGTGCTGCACCAGCTCCGACACCTGATCCCAACGTTGCCGACTTCCAACGTTCTCATTGTCGCGTCGTCGATTTTCGCTTCATTGGGTGCTGTTGTGGCCTTGTTCGATATGTCGAAGACCATCGGGTTTCCGCTGCCATTCACGACACTCTTGGGTGGCCCGGTGACGTCGGGACTACTTGGAGTCTGTGCTGTTGCGATGTGGGTGCGCTTCTTTTGGACCAACGCAGTCGAGCGGAAGGATCTGCTCCACTTCATCGTCATGGTGACTGTACAGGTCGTCATGACTTACGTCTACTCGACCTTCGCCTTTGTGCTTGCCAAGGTTGCTGGGCTGTGGCAAATACCGATTGCCGCACTACTGTCGACATTCATGCATCTGGACAAAGCACTCATCGGACACCTCTTCCGAGACAAGCAAGACATCAAAGCAAACATGGTCGTGCTGAACGCCAACATCTACCACGTCTTGTTCGTCTCGTGGTGCACGAACGGCTCGCGGTCGGTGTACAGCACGCTGCTCTTTGTACTGTTGGACCTGGGCGAGACACTGCTTATATACCACAGTGTGCGAAATATGCATGCAGAGCTGGTGAGTATCCTTCAGCTATCAAATCAAGCCAAGAGTTCGAGGGGACCGACTTCAGTAGCCCCTGCTGATTCACGAGGTGATGGAGTGATATCACTGATCGACGTGGCAATAGCAATCTGGGAGTATGACAAAGACGCGAATGGAGCGCATCCAGGCGTCCAACGAATTTCGGATTCGCGACCTGCGATGGCATGGCAGTCGAAGTGTCTGTCTGGTCGATTGCATCCAATTGGACCTGCCTCAAGTCTCACACAGCCAAAGGATCCAGAGACTCGGTCAGCGGTCGCCGTCACACCCATACTGGTGCCGACGGTGCAACCTGCCGATCCCAGTTCCGCAAGCCCGGATCAAATGACAAGGAGCATAGTCGCCTCCCTCTCTGCTGAGCAGCGTGAGCGGTGCTTGCGCCTCGTACTGCAGCTGATCCACACCTCCGACTTCCTCCTGCTCATTGAGTTTGTCGAAGCCATCATACCCGCGATATACCGTAAGTGCTTCTGCAATGCCGTCATTTCCACATAGTCTGGTGCTGGTATGTATTGCTCACCTCGTATTGCTTTTCAGTTGTCTACACCGCAGGAATCTACTATCTACCCAACCGCAAGTACTTCGACACCGTTCGAGACCTCGACGATACCAAACTCAAATCACAGCTCGCCAATCTCGCAGTCTACTGGATGATCGAGGTCGGATCACTCGCGCTGCTGTGCTGGCTGCTTCAGCGAAAGCTCGGTTTCTCGCCCATCAAGCAGCTCGCATTCGTGCTCGAGTCGCAGTGGCATCTGGTGCAGTCGAAGCTTGTGATGTGGGTGGTGTTCGCGGTGCAGTCTCGGCTGGAGCACTTTGGGACGGACTTTTCCTTCCAATTCTCGTGGCTGTCAACACAATGAAAAACCATGGAGGCTGACTGGAATGCTTACAAAGACGCCAACTCAATTTGGCCCTCGTTTGGATTTGCCCTTTTTGGTGCACCTATTTCGATCTCTGATCTAAATCGGTGACGATACGATAGCTCCACCTTCATCGCTGACAAAGCCTGGAGTCAGATGTGGAGAAGCCATGCGGATGATAGGGTCGTGCGTCACGAGCCTGGCTAGAGCCTGGAAGATCACACAAGTGGAGCACCAGGGCCAGTACTCCATCGAACGCCTGTTCCGACTCAAGTCGCACTGCAACCGCACGAGCACAGTCCATTGTGCCCTGGTGCTTGCAGCGACACCGTTGCCATGTCTACTTATCACGCTCATGGTCGAATTTATCCCGATGGAAGATCCCAAGCTAGGGGTCGATCACTCTCTCCTGTTCTTCGCCCGGATCCTGATCGTCACGGCGCTCGTCGATTTCCTCGTCTTGAACCAATGCCGGTTTCTGTTTCCAGACATGCCGTCCAACTCCAGATACATGGCGGTCTTTGCCTGCATTGCCGGGGTTGGAGCCGTCTCCTCGCTGTATGCAATGGCCTGTGTGATTGGTTTCCCGCTGCCATTTACGTCAGTGCTAGGCTCACCGGTGTCGTGTCTGCTGCTTGGAGTGTCGGTTATGGTGATGTGGGGGGACTACTTCCGACATCACGAATCGAGCCGGCGCGACCTCGTCAACTACATCGTTGTGGTCGGCATCCAAGTGACCATGACGTACGTTTACCCTGCGTACGCGTTCGTGTTCACCAAACTCTCCGGGTTGTGGCAAATCCCCTTCGCTCTGCTGCTGCCACTGCTCAAGCGATTCGTCAATACATTGGTGAGTCACCTCTTCCGAGACAAACACGACATCAAAGCTGACATGGTCGTGCTCAACGCCAACATCTACCACGTCCTGTTCATCTCGTGGTGCATGAACGGCTCGCGGTCTGTGTACAGCACGTTGTTCTTCGTGTTACTGGACCTGGACGATGCGATGCTGGCCTATTTCAACGTGAGCGAATTAGTAGCCGAGCTTATGGAG
>JAADYF010000284.1:0-27067 GCA_023338175.1 Phytopythium delawarense
CTGTAGCACCGCCGTCATGATCGGCACCGGCTCGCGGAACGACCGCAGGTCCGCCTCTTTCAGGAACTCGACCAGCGCGCAGGCCGCTCGACCAACCTTCCAAATGGAATGGGACGTGCATGTGGAAGGCGTAGTTTTCTTATGAACCAGGATATATTTCACCGGACAGTTTCGACATCGTGTGCTCATCTCCGACATGCACGCCGCTTATGAGTAAACAATTACAGTAATCTGTTCCAAACACGATACCGTTTCGCTACCATGCAGTTCCAATGTGCAGGGTAAAACGTGTAATTATGATAATCACACGTATCCTGTCAATTGGCATTTCCATAACACAGGATATTTACCCTCGTGATAATCAATTCTAAACATTTTTTGTCGAAAGATGGCGTAAATATTCTTCGAGTAATTTGACAAATTGGGCTTGATTTTTTGTCCTGACCGAGTTTATTGTACCATTATCGGTAAAGACATCCGTTACCGTGTCACAAAAGCGTCCCACAACCAAAAAAATAAAAAGCGACAATAACAAGGTTATCTCCGATGTTTTCTCTAACGATTTAGTAATTTGGCTCAGCATGGACGGTCATAAATCGATAAAAACACACCCTCATCTGTTATTTCAATCTAATTCTTCCACCCAGTTCTGTTAAAATTTGGCATTTTCGTAAAAGTGTCAACTTTTTTAGTCTTCATACAAACATCAAGTGTAGGTTGACACTCATAAAATGTAGGTTGACTCCTCATAAAATGTGGTTACGCATGCTGTAAAATAAGGATACATTTCGTAACCTTTGTAACCCTAAAACCTACCATCACTCTCTCGCCTACCCTCAATAACCACTTTTCCGGCGTGTCGCCCTCATAAAGGCCCTCAATAGAGGGCACTGCGACTCCCGGGGTTGTTGGTGGCCGTGAGCGCACGGACCATCACTCCTCGAAACCACTTCACATGCGGCCACCGCGGTCGGTCATTCAGGGACTCAAGCGCTCGGACGGGGACTGGCAGGCAGCTTCAGCGCGGGATTGTCGCGCCTGACTGCTCGCTGGTCGAGGGGGAGCACGCGCATAGGCACAAGCAGACGCAGAGGCAGACGCAGAGGCCGAAGGCGGTCGTATAGGGCGGACGGGCGACCGACGACGACGGCATGATGCGCGCGCGGGACAGCGCGTTCATGGTGGACCACCGGCGGCAGCTGAGCCTGCCGCCGCCTGGCGTGGCCGGGGCCGCGGCCACCAAGAAGGACGAGGTCGCTAAGAAGAAGAAGGCGGGGCAGCATCTGCAGCACCAGCGCGCGCAGCAGAAGGCGGCGCAGCCCCCGCCCGAGAGCAGCGCGAGCGGCAAGGCTCCTGGACCGTTGAGCGTCAAGAAGAGCGCCAAGGAGAGCGGCAAGGAAGACGCGGGGGCACCGGTGCCGACCCCCTCCTCCAAGAAGAGTACGTTGTGCTCTCCCCCCGGCGGGGAACGTGGTCCTGCGCGAGCGTCTAACCGCTCCATCCCGCTGTCTGCGCACAGCTCCGAGCAAGCAGCAGCTGAAGCGCGAGCGGAAAGAGAAAGCTGCCAAGGCGGCAGCGGCGGTCGCGGCAGCGACGGGGAAAGCCCCGGCGAGCCAGAGCTCGAGCACGACGACGAAGAAGGCAGCGAGCTCAAGCCCCGCCGCGTCAACTGCAACGCCTGCAAAGGCGGCGCAGGTGTCATCTCAAGCGAGCGAGCGGTCGGATGGCGAGATGGAGCAGGACGGTCTGAAGAGCCGGAACCACAAGATGGTGCTGGCCCCGTCCAGGTCGCTGAGCGCGATGCACTTCCCGAGCTGGCGCACGCGGCAGCAGAGCGCCTTTGCGACGCACTCGGTCGCCGACAGGTTCGTGGCGTGCATCTTGTTGGCATGTTGGCGCTCCTTCTCACGCGCCTTGCTCCTACTCCACACGCAGACTGCACGACGAGATCCTCGAGTACACGAACTACACGAAGGCGACGGTGGAGCGTATGCGCGTGCACATCGAGGAGATGATCGTGAATGTGCGCGAGTGCGTCCACTCGCTGTGGCCGCAGTCTAAGGTTGAGACGTTCGGGTCATACTCGACGGGCATCTGGTTGCCCAGCAGTGATGTCGATCTAGTCGTGTTGGTACGTTAGAGTAATCGGTTCGGCATTGCTGTTGTGTCGGGGTTTTCACCATGGTGAACGCGCTTTTGCTGCTGTCTAGGACGTTGTCGAAGTGATCGACTCGAAGAAGACGGTGAAGCACCTGCGAGAGCTCGCGAAGGTGCTGGAATCGAAGAGCTGGGTCGAGTCGATCGTCGTGCTCGAGACGGCAAAGATCCCCGTGTTGAAGCTGGTGAGCGCCGAGTCCTCGGTGCCTATCGACGTCACTTTCGAGAGCGCCGCGACACATAGCGGGCTGTTGGCACGAGACCTGATCAAGCGCTACGCAGAGGAGATTCCCGAGCTGTACCCGTTAGCCATCCTGTTCAAGCAGCTACTGCGAGAACGCGGGCTTAACGACGCCTACACCGGCGGACTCAGCTCGTATTCCGTCGTGCTGATGCTCATTCACTTCTCGCAACTGAGGCGGTACGCGCAACCTGTTATGAGAAGACTGCCACCAACCCACCACATCACTAACGGCATCGTCATTGTTGCCCACCACAGAAACGGACAGCTGTGCTTCGAAGCAGCGGCCGTATATGCGTCAGGTTCGCTTCCTCCCCTCCCATCAAGCTTTTCGCAGTTGGAAAAAGCTGGAAAGAGCCAAGAGAAGGCGGACGTATCTACTCAGTCGACCACAGCACAGGAGTCTCAGCCGAAGAGCGCGAAGCAGGGGGATCTCGCTGGTGAGTCTTCATCGATCGACAAGTCGAAGAAGCCAGCGGCAGTCGCGCCACCTGCAGTCTCATACACTGCGCTGCTAGTTCGCCCTACGGCTACAAGCGGACAATCGTCAGTAGGCAAGGACTCTTCGGCTCTATCGCAAGAGAAGCGATCGCCAGCACCAAGCAAGCCAAGGTTCAGCTATGCGGACGTCGCGGCAGGTGTGGTAAAGGTTACTGCTCCGGCGCCTCCGCCGAGCTATGCTGCTGCTTTGACGGCGAAGCCGGGGACCTACGACATGTCGGCCAAGACGGTTGCTCCCTCCTCGTCGAGCTCAGCCCGGGCGCCTGGTGACGTCGGTAGCAAGGAGTCGAAGGGCTCTGACAGGAGCGCGAAGACATCAAGTTCCAACGACAACACGCCGTCAGACGCGGTTAGCGTGTCGAGCAGTTCTGCGGACACCGAGGAATCCACTTCCTCTGTCGCGAGCACGGCGTCGTCCGCGGCTGACAGTGACGACGAAGCCAGCAAGTCCCACGATCAGATTCACGAGCGTGACCAAGACGAGGCGGTGCCGGTGTCGCTCGGCGAGCACACGCTCATGATCCTGGAGTTCTTTGGCATCCTGTTCGACTACCGCAAGAACGGGCTGTCGATCCGAGATGGTGGGTACATCTACCGTCTGGCGGAGAACCGCCGGTCGGAGATCGGCAAGCCCGCGCTCGTGATTGAGGACCCGATTCATCCGGACCGCAACGTGAGCGCCAGCAGCTTTGCGTTCTCCAAGGTCGTGGCAGTGTTTGAGGACTCGTTCTACGCGCTCAAGTACTACCGGCCGTCCAAGTTCGTGCCGACCGCGCTCAGCTGCCTCTTGAGCTGCTCGGGCCACACGATTGATCTTCCATCCAAGAAGATCGATTAAGCAAGAGAGAAAGAGGAGCTTGGCCAAGCACCGCCTCAAGCCCATTGCCTTGATGCTGGCGTGACGACCACGACGACGGCTTCCTCGCGCTCGTCCGTCGGCTGTTCATTCCTCGCGCCGAGTCTACGATCGACCTGTGAGTATCCCAAGCGCGGGAAGCGTCCGTGTTTATGAGAGAAAGGAGCCCGCACGTGAAAGTAAGCAACTTGTAGTTTAGAAGAACCAGGTCTGGCCACCAATGCAAACACCAACTCGTTCGTGGATGTCTGCGGGTCTGGCGTGGCGTGGGTTGTGGCCTGTGCCGCTCCAACGACTGCCTGTCAAATACTGCATGAACACCAGACTGGAATCATGAACGTAGCGTGTTGATGCATCACTCTCCTCGCCTCTCGCATCTTACAGTCTAGCGCCGGCGCATCGCCCCGAGCGCAAACACGACGGCAGACGCGGCCAAGAGCGAGTAGCCGATCGTCCGCTGGTGGTCGGCGACGAACTCGCCCACCGAGTCGAGCCACTCGGAGCGGGACGAGAGTTTCTGGGCCGCCTTCTGCTTCCTCTTTGGGCTCGAGGGCGACGGGCTGGGGCGTCGGCCGAGGTCCTCGATGTCGCGGTTCTGGGGCGGCGCACCGGCCGCCTCCGTCTTGTTCTTGAGCGCGAGCTGGCCGCACGCGCCGTCGATGTCCGTGCCGTGGTTCTCGCGGATCGTGGCCTTGAGGTTGTACGGGTCGCGCAGCACGCTGTGGAATGCGCGGATGGCCTCGGGCGACGGTGAGCGGAACTGCGCGTCCACCTCGGTCGTGTTGTACGGGATCAGATTCACATGCACGGACCGGCCCTGCAGCAGCTTGCCGAGGATGTGCGCCGTCTCAATCGAGTCGTTCACGCCCTCGAGCATGCAATACTCGACCATGACAAGCCGGCCGTCCCTGCAGCAGATACATCGGGGTCAGATGACGGCCAGATGGACGAACACAAGCACCGCCGCAAACCACGCACTTTTGCGCCAGGTGGTCGTCGATGGCGTCCATGAGCTTGTCGAGCGGGAACGCCTTAGACGTCGGCACGATCTCGGATCGCAGCTCCTGCGTCGGGGCGTGCAATGACAGCGCCAGCCGCACGAGCGGTGCGTCCTGCAGTTCCAAGTCATCACTACACGTCAGACCACTGCAACCAACTCGCGGCATGAGTCATGACCAGAGAGACAGACAGAAGGACGTACGCGCGTGAGCTGGCGGATGCGGTGGATAACCCCGACGGTCGAGAGCGTGATGTGCTTGGGCGCGAGCCCAAAGATGCTCGTCATGGCGCGGATGGCGGCAAGCACGGCGTCGTAGTTGTTGAGCGGCTCGCCCATGCCCATGAAGACGACGTTGCGGATGGGGGCGATGCGGTTGGCGAACGCGAGCTGCTCGAGGATCTCGCCGCTGTACAGGTCGGCAATGATGCCCATGGTGCCCGTGGCGCAGAACGTGCAGCCCATCTGGCAGCCGACCTGCGACGACACGCAGAGCGTGTTGCGGCCCTTGTGGCGCATGATGACGGCCTCGATCGCGTGCCCGTCCTGCAGGCGCAGCAGCATCTTGACCGTCCCGTCCTTGGAGTGCTGCTCCGCCGTCAGTGTCGTCGTGAACACTGCGAAGTGCTCCGCGAGCAGCTGCTGCAGTTTGCGCGGCACGCCCGGGATGTCGGCGAACGCCTTGTCGGGGTGCTGCGCCAGGAAGCGCCAAATCGTCACCGCATGCAGCTCCTTGAAGCCGTGCGCCGCCAGGAACGCCGGCAGCGCGCTCTGGTCGAACACCGGCAGCGGCGACAGCTCGCGCTTCTTGACCATGGCGTCGAGGTCCGAGCGACGGCCGGACGGCAGCAGGAGCAGCAGCAGGAGGCGCAGCCGGAGGTGGTGGCACTCGACGTCAGCGAATGTCGGAGCTCGCCGCCCAGTCAAACGCGCTCGCGTAACCAGGCGTCGGGGTACACCCGAGGTGACGCGCAGTGTAACCACGAGAGAGAGGGTACACTGTACCCCGCCATCACCCCGTAACCGTGAACAGCGGCAGTCTCAGCATTTTGCAAGGTGCGGGCGACCGGAGCGACCGACGGACCGACGGCGCGGCTTCCTGCGCGCGCTCCCCGCCCCCCTCGGCCCGCCCCGTGCCCTGCACGCGTCGATCTCGGCGCATCCCTGTCCCTCCCGCTCTTCCGCGCGTCTCATCCTCTCTCGGGGCTCCAGGACGCGGCTGGGCGTCCGACCGCGCACGATGAGTCGGAGGACGAGCGAGGTCGGCGCGGCGTCGCCCCGCGGCCGGAACAGCACCGGCAGCGCCAGCAGCGGCAGCGGAGGCGGCGGTGACGCGGCGGCGGCGGCCTCGCCGAGTCACAGCCCGCCGCCGACGGCCGGGGCGCCGCAGTTCGTCTCGCTGCGCTCGCGCGTCGGCAAGCGCTTCCAGGCCGCCATCCCCGACCTCCTGGCCGACCGGAAGCCGGCGGCCGCGGTCGAGACCGCGGCCGCAAAGACGCGGTACAGCCCGGACCGCGCGAACGGTAAGTCCGCGTGCGTGCAGGCGTGGTTCTCGGCCAGTGGCTGACGCGATGGCCGTCGTATGTGCGACTTACCAGCGCTCGGCCCCGCGCTGGACAAGTACCTGGCGTTCGCGCGGTCACTACGCGATGGCGCGACGTTCGACTCGGCTGAGCACGTGACGGCGCTGGCGCTGCAGTATCTCCACCGCTTCGACTACAACACGACGGACGCTGCCTGCTCGCTGTACGCGCGACACAGCATCGAGTTGCCGCGGTCGGCACTGACTCGCCCACCCGAGGAGACCAGCAGCATGAGCAGCCGGTCGTCCTCCTCTGTCGCGACTGCAGCAGCTGCGGACACCCGCAAGTGGATCGCGGGCTTCTACCAGAGCTTACGTCGCGGGAGGATCGACGCGGACGAGCTGGCCGCGCTTCGGGAATTGAACGACCGTGCTATCGCTCTTGGGGACTATGTGCCTCCGACCGAGGCGGGTGTGCTTGCGAGGCTGTTGGCTCGGATCACGGAGTGGCAGGACAAGTGCGCGCGCGTCGCGGCACAGACTGTCAGCCGCGCAGACCTCCTCCAGCTGGTGTACGAGGCCGAGGACATTGGCCTCGAACTCGGAGAGAAAACGGCGGTGCTGGCGCGTCTGCGAACGTTCGGGCTAGCGTATGCCAGAATCAAAGAGGTGCTGGATCGCAGCAAGAAGAAGAACCAGCCCAAGGTTGCGCTGGACAAGGTATGCGTTCGCGTTGGCATCCTGCTAACACAGCAACGAGTTCGCTAACGCTCAGTTGATGCCACCTAAGCTCGAGCGGCTGTACGAAGACGTGAAGCAGCCACAGATCACGTTCCCGGAGCAAGACGCGATCCTGGCTGTTGTCGAAGAAGGTCGGGAGCTGAAAACGGCGATTGATTCGATGCTTCGAGAAGACAAAGTGAGTCTACCGGCGATGCGAGAGCTGCTTGCGAAGATCGAGCTGGTCCCAGTGGACTTTGAAGAGGAGGTCGCCAAGTTCCAGGAGAAGATGCTGAGCGCACAGAGCTGGCTCGCCAAGGTGCGGAAATGCATGCCCAAGCGCCGGCAGACTCGGCGACGCATGACTGGAGGCGGCGGCAGCAGCAACGGCAGCGGGGACTCGGATGGCCCAAAGAAAATGGACTTGGGTATGATCCGTGCGCTGGTGGATGACGCGCCGTGCGATGACAGTACCGAGATGTTCGAGATGCAAGATTTGCTCGACTGCGCTGACGAGTGGGCTGACAAGGTGCGGCAGGCGATCGACGCGAACGCGGCTGATGTAACATTAGAGTATTTAAAGGAGTTGGTGGCTGAGGGCGCCGACATCCCGGTCGAGATGGACGAGCGCAACTTCCTCGAAGCAGAGGTGGCCGCACGGGAGTGGTGCACGGAAGCGACGGAGATGTTGGCGGAGCGTCGGTCTATCGCTGCCATGGAAGAGTTGCTGGAGCGCGCAAAAGAGATTCGTCAGCAAGTGCATCCGCGGAAGCAGTCAAGGTGGAAACCCCAAGTGGAACGCGACATCAACGCCGCAATGGACTCGGCTCGACGGTGGATCCACGAGACGCGTGATGCGTTGGGCAGCGCCGCTTTTGACAAGCGTTTCTCTTCTTCGTCGTCGAAGACAGAGGCGGCGGATATCAAGACAGACACCGCCAAGAAGCCAATCGATGTGATCAAGAAGCTTATCGAGAAGGCAGACGGACTCGCAGTCGGCGTGTCATCATACACGAAGGCCCTCTCTGAATGGGTCGAAAAGGCCGAAGAAGCTCGGGCGGACGCGCGAGGGATCCTCATCTCGATCGGCTATTTGCAGTCTGGGCCGACCAGTGACAACGACGAGGCACTCACCGCTCCTGTCGATACTGTCAAGAGTGAGAGACCATCGATGAATGGACCTGATGCGGCTCCAAATGCGCTGGTGCCGTCGGAGACCAAGCCAGCACCTGTAAACCCACCAGCAACGACCAAAGCACAAGCGCAGGCTGACTTTGCGCACGCGGTGTCCGTTCTGGAGCGCGTGGAGTCATTTCCGTTCTCATTTGAGGAAGGCGAGACTCTGGGCAAGATCATCAACTCGGAGAAGCAGTGGACACAGCGAGTTCGCGAATGCGTGCCGCCGCGGCAGTCACGGAAAAAGCGCCAGGCAAATCAGCCGTTCACCGAGTCGGACTTGCGCCAGCTCTTCGACGAGTCCAAGACACTCTTTTTCGCCTTTCCTGAGGAACTTCGCATCGCATCAAAAGAGCTAGAGGACCTCGGTACTTGGCGCTACAAGGTTAGAACTACCTTGGATGGCCGCGTAGCTGACGAGATCGCCGGTGTTGTTGAGCAACTTGAGAGAATCGACGTCGACGTCCACGAAAAGGTCCAGGCTGCGAGGCGGAAACTACAAGGCGGCACTGAATCATCAGCGAGCGCGGAGTCTGCGAGCGAAGACGTGAAGCTGGAGAGGCCACGCGCGACTTCGGAAGCAGGAGCCACCGTGACTGACATTGAGATGACCGACGTGAGCAGTGGGTCTGGCGATTTGAAGTCGGACGGTACTGATGGCAGGATTAGCACAGGTTCGTCAACGCAGACAACTCTCTCGAGCGACGATGCGTCGTCAGCCGATACTCTTGGCGTGTACAGCGAGATGCTCATGGCGATGAAGAGTGCGCGGCCGGCTCACATCGAGAGTTCGCTCAACATCCGAGCTATCATGGCCCATGTGCGCCTGGAAAGCGGGAGTATGCAGAAGAGCGCGAAGGAAGGCGACGACGGCGATGGAGACAAGGAGGAAGACGGCGCTGGCAAGTCGAGCCCGCCAGCGGCGCGAGATATGTCGATGTTGCAGTCGGTGCTCGACATGGTCGAAACCAGCCTCGATAGTGTCAACTGCCTGGAACTCAAGGAAGAAAAGCGGAAGACAGTCGAAGAAATGGTGGTCGCCGGCAGCAAGGACGGTGAAACTGTGGGCGACAAAGACGACGTCAAGATGGGCGAGCAAGAAACCGGGAGTGCCACCAGTGGAGCCACTCCCGCCCCAATCACGTCGACCGATGAAGCGGTCCAGGTGCTGGATGCATGGAGGGATCAGCTCCGCCAGACGCTTGATGAGAGCGACTTGCTGAGTGTTGTTCCTCCCGAGCAGCAGGTGCTGTCGCTCGTGCTCGACTTGCTCGACTGGCTTGAGGGTGCTCGATCTATCTTCTACATGGAGTCGCTCCCCCTGTCGGAGCTGGTTGAGCGTGGGAAGGAGCTTCAGCAGCAGGTTGCCGGGCTAGACGCATCCAGTCTTCAGCCTGGGACTCTGTCGACGCTTCAGCGCATGCTGTGGCCGTTGCCATATCTGCGAGAGCATGAACAAGTCGTCGCTGCATGGAACGACCGCGTGCTGGCGGCACTGAAGCGGAAGCACATTCGTGTGAGCGATATGCAGTCTTTGCTGGACGAAGGCAACTCGCTGCTGCTTGAAAAGTCCGATTTCAAGCAGTTGCTGGACGAGGCAAAGCGAGCGAAGATGTGGCTGCTTAAGGTCAAGAAACGAGCCAGGGCGTTAGTGGTGAAGCAGCAAGCGCGGATGACTCTGGCGGCCGCTCGCGCATTGATGGAGGAAGGCGAGGAGCTGGCGCTGGAGCTGCCTGCGTTCGACTTTTTGAAGGAGCACTTTGATGCTGCTGTGGACTGGGAGAGCCGCGTGCTTGCGTCTGGGCTCGAGAGCGGACAAGCGCGGATTGCAAACCTGCTGGCACTGCTGAATGAGTACGACTGCGCGCGCCTCGTAATCGATCTCGACATGCATCGCGAAGTGCTTGCGTCGGCGACGGAGCGATTCTGCATTTGCCGCCAGCCGTTCGATGGGCTTATGATCGGCTGCGACTTCTGTGACGATTGGTTCCACGACAATTGTATCGGCATGTCCAAGGAAAAGGCCGAGAAGGTGGAGCACTACACGTGTCCGTCCTGCTGCATCCTTCAGGATCTGACGGCTTTGCTTGAGAGGACCAAGAGTGAGCACGAAGTCCGAGCGCGGCGCGCACAAGAAGATGGGGGCAAAGATGCTGAGCATGAGGAAAACCTGCGAGTGTTCGACAAGCAGCGCGCGGCAGCTCTCCGTAAGATCAAGCGTGAGGAGCGTGCGATTGAGCGCAATGAGATGCTGCTCTTCAGCGCAAGCAACCAGTTGACGCAGCTGCGCACACGTATCGGCGAGATCGAGCGTGCTACTGCGAGTGCGTCACGAAGCCACGCCATTGAAGATGGTGACCGTGACTCGGCGCAGCAGCTTTCTGCACTCGCACAGTCGCTTTCGGCGCTGGAAACCGCTGTTGACGCTCCATCGACCGCACTATCGGCACCGAACGCTGGCGTTTCGGGTGGCAAGGTGCCAAATGGCACCGCAGAGGCGATGCTGACGGCTGCGAGTGCATCTAGCACAGGAGACTCGGCTACAGGCATGCCATCTCAAACGGTAGTGACAGCCGACGTATTGCCGCCGCTTCCAAACATTTTGCTGCCACGATCTGGAGTGCTGGCGCTGAAGAATGACAAGGCACCGGCAACATCATCCAGTGCAGCATCTCCTGCTGGTGATGATGGCTCTGCTGCGTCTGCATCGACGGCGACCAGTGTCGCAGGGTCTGCATCGAGTGGCGCTGACGATGGCAGTGCCACTGGCAACGATAACCCTGACGTCCAGGACCCCGAAGCGATCACCACAGGGGCTCAACAACCAACAACCGCGTCAGGAAATGGCGCAGCAAAGCCGTTGGCTCAGCTTCTTGGGCCCATCCTCGCGGCGATGCCTGACGACACCACCCAACGACTGTCAGCACTTGTCGCGGCTGGAGACGTCGAGCAACAGCTCGTCACGATGAAGACCGAGCAGGTGGAGCTCAAGAAGCAGGTGGCTGCGCTGCAGGATTCGCTAGGCTTAAGCCGCGCTCGACGTGAAGCGGCTCAGAAGTCGTTGGCAGACGCGACGAGCGCGTTCAACGCCCGCAGAGATCAGTGGCCGGCAGCATGGGCGTGGATCCACAACGCCGTCGCGCTGCTCAACGCGACGAGTCTCGTGTCGCGGTCGCGTCTCGAAGAAGGCAGCGACGGAGAGAGCGAGAGTTCGGGCGGCGACCAACCGGCTCGGTACTTGATCCCGCAGTACGCGGACGCAATCGCCGAGGCGACCGGCAAGACCGCACAGATGACAGACGTGGCTCCACTCAACGGTACCATGAGTTCAACCTGTCTGGCGGCCCTGTTCCCGGACGTGAAGCAGTACGTGCGCGTGCTGCGCGCAGTGTGCTGGTCCGTTGTGGTTGTTGCCAGGCTACAGGAGCGTCCCTCACACGACGCACTGAGCGGCGCGGTCGCTTACGCTGTCCGGTATGATTTGTGGGACGGCATCAAGACGGTTGCCCCGCTTCGTAGCGTGCTGGGACGCGTCGACGCGTGGGTCGCTCGTACTCACAAGTGCGTGGCAAAGCCGGGCTCTGGAGGCTCGAGCTCGCAACAGCAACGTCTTGGGCGGATCAAGCAGTTGATGAACGAGTACTCGAAGCTCCCATTGACTTGGCAGGCGGCCGCACAGCCCATCGAGGAGTACGTCGCGCTGCTGGACCGTTCGCTTTCGTCATCGTCTGGGGCGAATGGGCCGAGCGAAGAAGAGGTCAAGGCCGCTGAGCGAGCTGCGATCACGGCGCTGGAAGACGCAATGCGAGCAGTCGCGTCCTCGTCGAATGGGTCGAGCGTATCGGCTGGGGCATCGGCGCTGGCGTCGTTGGCGGCCGGAGGAGAGAGCTCACCTGCAGCAAATGGACAGAAGCCACCGCGCAAGCGGAAAACCTACACGCGAAAGGACAAAGCGGCGGCGTCTTCCTCGACGACTTCTGGGCCAGCGCCAGCCAAGAAGCGGGCACGATCCAAGAAAGCACCAGCTCCACTGGCTGCTGGTGGGGATGTCGACATGGCGGAGCAGCGGTAGCCGATGGCGTTCAGTGCGTTCCTATCTCTCATCTATTCACAGACTGAGTGAAGTGAAGGACGCGCTGATGAGTGCAATGACCACATGCAGGTGTGTCAAAGTGAGGTGTTGGCTAAATTTAGTGCTGTTCGGCGATCTTTATGGGGCGTGCAGGTTGGCTTTGCCGGGTGTCGAGCAGTGGTGAGGGAATCGATGGCGCTCGACGACGGCAATGGAGACGAGCAGGAAGCGCAGAAGGGCAGACAAGGCGAATGGGGAGACGAAGTTGACGACGTGGGGCTCGACTGCAGGGACGATGTCGACGAGGAAGGCATCGCCGCCAGCTTCGACGAGGAAGACCTGGAGCCTGACGCTCCTGTCCGCGCGGTGTCGGCGTCGTCTTGCCACCGTCGAGGCGAGCGAGACCAGCGTGCTGCCCGGGTGGTGATCCAACACGCAGACACGGGTTTGAGCCACCTGGACGCTCTCTTTGCGCCGCTGATGAGCGTTTCTCCGTCACCGAGCTCGACGATGGCAGGCTTCTTCTCGCGCATCGTTGTGCTCAATGTGCAGGGCAACGCGTTGCGTGATCTCTCGCCACTCATACTGCTCTCGCCCTCGCTTCGCATGCTGAACGCCGCAGATAACGAGCTCGCATCGCTTCCTCCGAGCACGTTCTGGACGCAGTTCACGCGACTCGACCTGTGCTTTCTCGCGCGCAATATGCTCGGGCCGTGGACGGACGGTAGTGAAGACGGCAATTGGCTTGACGCGCTTGCTAGCGCCAGAGCGCTGCGGTGGCTCACCCTGTCGGGGAATCCGGTCATGGCGAGACCTCGGGCTCGCACAGCAGTTGCCAACCGGCTGCGTCAGCTGTGTGCGCTCGATGACTTGGTTGTCGCCGACTTCGAACGCGTCCAGTTCGCGCGTATGATACGGTTTGGAGGCCATGCTTGGTGTGAGCACTGCGCTGTGGACTGATGATGAGGCGATGGGCTGGGCAGGATCGACTGGGCGGTACCCTGCCGGCGATGACGAAGAGCGTCGACTGAGTCTCGAGGTGCCCCGCGTGTTCGCTGACGACAATCAGGCCCTGCGCTTCGTCGAAATCGCCAGACGCGAGGTTGTCCATCGCCATGCGCGCAACAGGTATGCAAAGCACAGTCGTTGTGTCGAAGCACTCCAGCTTCCTGACCTGATCTCTCGCGATGTCTTCTCTAGTGCCTGCGTCTCGATCCAGCGTGTCCTGCGAGGATTCACGTCACGCAACTACCGCCGTCAACGCGGCCGCATGGGCGGTCTCTGGACGATGCGAACGCTCGTCACCCGCGTCCAAGCAGCCGCGCGCGGGTTTCTACTTCGCCACCGACTCCGGCGCCAGTTCGAGTCGCTCGTCATCGAGCAGGGGAAGGAAGCCCTGCTAGATCTTGACCCGTCCCAGTCACTACACGTGCCGCTCAGTGCGCGCCGAGGCTTGCAGCGACTTCGCGCTCTCGTACAGCGCTGGCGGCGGCACCTCCGCGATAAGAAGCGCGCCATGGCAGTGGCCAAAATACGCGTGTGGTGCCGCATGGTGCGCCAGCGCCACCGCCGTCGCGCGGACCAGCTCGTCCGCGAGCGGCAGGAACTGATCATCTACTACGATGACGACGGCCTTGGGGACAACGAAGACCGCGTGCTCGCCCTGGCGTCTTGGGCAGCGCGACGCGACCTGTTCCTCATGAGGTTCCCCGCTCTAGAGAGAGAACAGTTACTTCGCGCGAGGTGCTCGGTGCCGTCAGGCGTGCGCATGCTTCGGAGCACCGTGGTCACTGCGCAGACATCCTCCGTGATGGAAGCGATGGACGTCAGCCACAGCGAAGGAGGCGGTCGAGAAGCGCTGGTACGCGTGTTCCCGAGTGACGCGGCGCGTGAGACGCAGGTACTTGTCGCCCAGAAGAGGCTGCTTCAAAGTGACCTCGATCTCGTCCGCTCAACATTGCAAACTGCCGACAAACCGAGTCCCTCGGTGTCCACGCCGGGTTCCTTCAATGTGTCGAGGGGACTGGTCGTACACTTGAAGCAAGTTGAGCGCGAGATCGAGACGCGGCTCGCTGTGTGCAGCAAGAAGGTCCTGTCCGCGTGCATCAACGCCCAAGCATGGAAGCAGCGAGCGGCGGCGCGAACATCCTCGTTGGTAAAGAGGCCAACGAAGCTCCGACCGCGCGGGTTCTCACTCTCTCGATGGGAGCGGCGCAAGATTTCCGACATGTGCCGTTCGGGTTTCACGGGTCAAGGCACCACCGACAGCAAGAGCAAGCAGTACCGAACGCTCCGGGCGTTCATTCCTTGGAGCGTCGACATGTACTTGCTCGTCCTCGCGGGTCTGACAAACCAGCCGACGCATGTCAGCAAAGCTGGCAACAGACCGAGTTCTCCCATTAGCAGTCATGCGAAGAAGATCGAGTTCTTAGCCTTGTCGTAC
Source organism: Phytopythium delawarense (assembly GCA_023338175.1). Taxonomy (NCBI): domain Eukaryota; phylum Oomycota; class Peronosporomycetes; order Pythiales; family Pythiaceae; genus Phytopythium; species Phytopythium delawarense. The sequence continues at coordinate 14,686 of JAADYF010000284.1, forward strand.
GAGCAAACCCGGCGAACGAGTGCGGTGCTGGCCATCCAGAGCGCGTGGCGAGCGACTCGAGTGTACTCCAAACGTTTGGCGCTGGAGGCGACGATCGCGCGCGCTCGGTTGTGTCTACAGCGCTGGTGGCGGCACCACTCTGGGTTGCGAAGGCGCCTCGCGTTCCTGCATGCTTGCGTTCTGGTTGGCGCCTCTGTCAACTCGCACACGCTGTTCATGGAGGCGCGGGTGTACCACGTGTTGCGAGATCGCACGCGCTGGGAGAAGATCCGCACGACACTCTTCAATCGATGGCCTGAGCACGCGCTTCCTTGCCGTGTCAACAGCAAAGGAGTGGCAGTGATCGCTGTCAACAACCAGTCGCTGCTCAAGCTGCGCTCAGCGAGTCAGGAAGGCGTATCACTCGCCCGCGCGCTCAGTTCTCGAGCTTACGGGGCGGTGAACATCGGCACACCGACCACATTGAAAGCGCAGGTGGCAGCGTTGGCAGCACAGAGATGCAGCTCGGTGCTCCCGGCGTGGCTGCCTGGGTTGCCGGAGCACGAAGCAGCGACTATGAGCTCGCGCAGCGGAGAAGACGCGACGCCGTTACTGCTGAGCGAAGGCGTCGAGGCGGAGCCCACACTGCTCGAACGTGAGTTGATGCTTCACGGCGGCAGCTGCGGTCGGGATGGCTCCGTCGCGGACGTGTTCGCCCAGACGAACCCTTTCCGCTGCATGGTGAAGGGCCATCAAGTGGCGGAGTCGGCCACGCAGCTCATGGCGCTAGCCCGCGAGCTGCATTCAATACACATGCCGGAGAACCGCGGAGGCAGCCCAAGCCGAAGCCAGTCTGCGGCGTCGCTGCTCGTTCTTGAGACGACATCGCTCGTTCGCCTCCAGTTCGAGTCAGTGGACGAGGCTCGGCGACGCGCGATCCTGCTGCTCGCCAAGACGTTTGATCCAGTAACGAACACGTTCGCGCAACTGCACTCGCTCGAGGCTCTCGTCGGTGCGGCACTGCGCCACCACCAGGTGCGGCTCGCTCTCATCTGTGCCTCACTCATTGCTCGTTGTAGCTGGTCTGACGGTGTTGTGTGACTTCAGTGGGCACTCAGCCAGCTGCCGAACGCGGACAAAGCCCTCGCGACTCTCGACAGCGCGCAGAGATGGCTCAACACGCGGTTTCCATCCGCGTGGTGGACCGCGGTCGAGCGTAGGCTGTCCAAGGTGGGCATGTCGGCCAGTTCGATCGCCGAGCTGTCGTCCATTTCGTCTCCCACACCGCAAGTGGCTCGCCCATTGACGGACCGACGCGTTGTGAGCGCGACGTCGCCCACCGAGTCGTCTCTTGCTGCATGTTACCGAGATTCGCATGGCCGCCGCGTTGCGTTCACATCTGGCAAAGCCCCGCCACTCGTAGCTGCCGCCGTTGATGCGACTCCGATGCAACCGGATGGACCGATGCGAGTCGTCGTGAGCGTGACGTCTGTTGTTGCGCAGACTGCAGCTGTAGTGACTCCTATCAGGCTCCCTCGGCCACCGGAGTCACCTTCATCTCCATTGACGTCGCCTGCACCGCCACTGGACGACAGCGCTCCCTCCTCGTCCGGTCCCAACCGGCATCAGCTGCTTACCAACCGGCTCGGCCAGTCGAAAGCCTTCGAGTCGATCGCGGAGCTGCGACGCGAGCAGCAGGAGCAGCGGATGTACCAAGTGCGCGACCTGCGCGAAGAGCGTGAGCGTGCCATGGAGGCGCTGATCGTGGACCGGCGCATGCAGCAGCGCGAAAGTGCCGCCGAGGTAGCGGGCGTCAAGCTGGACATCGACGTCAAGCTCGTCAAGCTGCGGTACGAGCGCGAGCTGGACCGCCTCAGCGCGCGCGAGTGTATCGAGCACGAGAAGCTGGAGACCAAGCGCTCCAAGCTCACGCACGAGTTCGAGCGGCAGTTCGCAGCCCAGTCGGGTGCGTTGATGCGGCGCGCGGCTCGGGATGCGGTCGCGCGGAGCCGACAGGTGCATCACGAGCAGCAGAAGCAGAGGGCGAAGGAGGTGCGCGAGCGAGACGCCGAGGAGCTGGACCGCCGCCGGGATGCCAAGAGCTGGTGGTTCGTCAACAACCAGCGCGCGAGGAGAGAGCTCGGCGCGCAGCAGCAGGTGGAGGCGGTTGAGGCATCGAACGACGAGCGCGCGTGGCTCGCCAAAGCTCGACAGCGCATCCGAGAGGACAAGGAGATCAAGAGCCTGTTGCGCATCATGTGATGATCTCCAGAATGACAGCGCGTCTTCTATTATGTGCCTGGCCGCGCGAATGGCAACGGTGCAGTGGGCGACCACGGGAAGAGGCGACAGCTCACGCCAGCAGCTCGCGGATCGAGGCGATCGTGTACTCGACATCGTCCGGAGTCACGTGTAGGTTGGTGACGGCACGCAACTTCCGCCCGTTCGAGTAGCCGCCTGCGTTAACATCGAGTCGAGCGTCACCTTCAGTGGCAGGCACGACCAACACAGACGCCTTGGACTCTGATGGCTAACGTACCGCTCATGAGGATGCCCTTCTCCTTCTCGAGCTTCTCGGCGAGGGTCGGGGCGTTCAGCTTGGCCTCGTCCGTAAGGCTTAAGAAGACGATGTTCGTGTTGACATCGTCCGCATTAACGCTGAGGCCCGGGATCTCGGACAGACCCCGTGCGAGCGCCTTGGCGTTCGCGTGGTCCTCGGCGAGGCGGTCGAATTGCTGCTCGAGCGCGAACAGCGCACCGGCCGCGAGGATGCCGGCCTGGCGCATGCCGCCGCCCAGCGACTTGCGCAGGCGCTTGGCGCGCGCGATGAACTCGTGCGAGCCGGCGAGAACCGAGCCGACCGGCGCGCCCAGGCCCTTGCTGAGGCAGAGCGAGACCGAGTCGGCTCCCTTGACGAGCTCCGACATGGGGACACCCAGGGCGACACTCGCATTGGCCAGGCGAGCGCCGTCGATGTGCAGCTTGAGGTCGTGCTCCTTGGCAAACTGCTCCACCTGTCGGATGTAGGGCAGAGGCAGTACGCGGCCGCCGCAGTTGTTGTGCGTGTTCTCGAGCGCGATGAGCCGCGTGCGCGGGTAGTGCGGGTCGTCTCCGCGCACGGCGTCCGCCATGTCACTGAGGCGCAGCGTGCCGTCCGGCTGGTTCGGCACCGTGTGCAGGCTCACGCCCATGTAGGCTGCCGTTCAACGCACACCCTGTCAGCTCTTGTGATCGTCCGCCACTGACAACATTGAGCGTGACGCACCGCTGGCACCAGCGCCTTCGTAGACGAAGATGTGCGCCTTGTCGCCGAGGATGACCTCGTCCCCGCGGTTACAGTGCGCTCCGATCGCGATCAGGTTGGACATGGTGCCGCTGTGCCAGGCGTGAGACCACATGCGAGCCACCAGCGCGGACAGCAGCGCAGCAGACGTACGAGGGGACGAAGAGCGCGGCCTGCTTGCCGAGCTTGTCGGCCGCGACCTGCTGCAGGCGCTGCACCGTCGGGTCGGCGCCGTACACGTCGTCGCCCACCTGCGCGGCCGCGATGGCCTGCCGCATGGCCGCCCCGGGCTGCGTCACCGTGTCGGACAGCAGGTTGACCGCGCGCTTGAGCATCGTGGCGAGCGGTGGCTGCTTCTCTGGAAGTGATGATGCTGCACTGACTTTGATGAGCAAGCGCCTCAGTGTCGTGGCGCGCTGCGAGCAGCTCTGTCCATCACAATCGCCTTGATAAGGATATCAGATAACAGAATTAATTTGAAGTATGTATATGCATTCAAATATTGTTTTCAGACCAATCGGATTCAGAAGGGTATACAATATTGCATTTGGCACTGGAGGGTTCGATGCACTGTCAGGTTGGCTGGCAGCTCAGTGCGTGTGGTGGAGGTTGACTTCAACCTGGCACATGGACAACATTGATGCGGTTCGTCTCGACAGGGGCGGGTGTTCGTGACGGATGCGGAGGCTGTAACGATGGCTTATCGCGAAGATCGGTTTGTGTGAGGGAGTTGCGTGTGTGGCAGCTCGTTCACGCGAGCAACTCGCGGACCGACTCGACGGTGTACGCCACGTCCTCGGGCGTGACATGGAGGTTGGTCACCGCACGCAGTCGGCCGCTGTTCCACAGCGCACCTGGTTGACATGAAGAGCGACGGCACGGTCAGCTTCGAGGATGATCAATGGAGTGAGTCACACAAGAAGACGACGTACCACCGAGGATGATGCCCTTGTCCGACTCGAGCTTCTTGGCGAGCGCCTTGGCGTTGAGCTTGGCCTCGGGCGAGAGACGGAAGAACAGGATGTTGGTCTCCACGGTGTCGACGTTCACTCGGACGTCCGGGATCTCCGACAGACCCTGCGCGAGCGCCTTGGCGTTCGCGTGGTCCTCGGCAAGGCGCTCGAACTGCTCGTCGAGGGCGAAGAGGCCAGCTGCAGCAAGCAGGCCCGACTGACGCATGCCGCCACCCAACGACTTGCGGAGCCTTCTCGCGCGCTCGATGAACTCCCCCGTGCCCGCAAGAATCGTGCCCACGGGTGCACCTAGACCCTTGCTGAGGCAGAGCGAGACCGAGTCGGCTCCCTTGACAAGCTCCGACATGGGGACGCCCAGGGCGACACTCGCATTGGCCAGGCGAGCGCCGTCGATGTGCAGCTTGAGGTCGTGCTCCTTGGCAAACTGCTCCACCTGTCGGATGTAGGGCAGAGGCAGTACGCGGCCGCCGCACGTGTTGTGCGTGTTCTCGAGCGCGATGAGCCGCGTGCGCGGGTAGTGCATGTCGTCCTCGCGCACGGCCTCGGCGATGTCCTCCAAGTCGATGGTGCCGTTCGCGTTGTTCGGGATGGTGTTCAAGCTCACACCCATGTACGCTGCGATCATCAAAGATCAGCAAACACATCGCCAGGGTCAGTCGACGTTAGTCATCGGATCATCGGTCGAGGCACGAGTGGACGGTAGGCGTACCACTAGCACCGGCTCCCTCGTACACGAAGATGTGCTGCTTGTCACCAAGGATGATCTCGTCGCCGCGGTTGCAGTGTGCGCCGATCGCGATCAGGTTGGACATGGTGCCGCTGGAGAGATAGTTGAAGGCGGAGCACAGTGGCACGAAGCACGTGACCAACACGACGACGACGCTCGTTAACTCCCGACGCTGGAGGAAGCAGCACCCCACAGACATCAAGCTCGCGCGCACCTTGGGATGAAGAGCGCCTCGTCCTTGCCGAGCTTGTCGGCGGCTGCGCGCTGCAGGCGCTGCACGGTCGGGTCCCAGCCGTAGACGTCGTCTCCAACCTGCGCGGCCGCGATGACCTTGCGCATGGCCGTGCCGGGGCTCGTGACCGTGTCGGACAGCATGTTGACGAGAGCACGCTTCATGGTTGTTGCTGGGGAGGAGAGATATTGAGAAATGGATGGATGAATGGATGGCTCCGGCCTCGGTCCGGTGCGCCGCGTGTGCGTGTGCGTGTGCGTGGCGCTCTGCCAGCGAAATGAGTACCCCATGGTAACCCAGGGCCGCAGTCACGGTGATTGGCGCGGCGCCAGCCCGCCACCCGCCACAAGAACTCGCTGCATGGGCCGCAGACACGCGCGGCCGTCCGCCCGCGCCGTTTTACACCCGCGAAGCGCGTGGCAGCATTGATATGCGACGGGCGGGTGCTTGGCGCGGCAACTGAAGCGAGCAGCTCAGGCGGAGTGATGGTCCTCCTGACGTTTGGCCAATTGTCCGGGTTATGCGCGCGTCAGTCGCGCATGGCTCGCGTTAATGCAACTTATTAAGAGCGCCTTTCAGCAACTATTTGGCGATTGTTGCGCAATTTTATCGTAAATTACGCAACGGCGAGGAAGTTACCTGTTAGCTAACATCGCACCTTCCCAGAAGCGAATATTTCAAAGCGAACCGGTTCGGTTTGCCAGCGCATCCTTGGCACGGGCGGATCGCGGATACACTCCCACTCGAGAAGATGCAAGCGGCGACGGATGCCACGCAAGCACCAGCGACTGCGGAGGCGATGGCCGGTCAGACCGCATTCGGCGAGGCAAGGGACAGGCAGCAGCGGCGTGTGCGATGCACGCGGGCGTATCGCGCCACCTGTGGAGTTGGCTGACGAAGTTGGAGGACCTGCAGAACAATCTAGCGCGCCTTGAAGAGCTCGTCACGGAGGTCGTCCAGCTTCATGACGACATCATCGTTCGCGTCGACGACCAGATGTCGTTCGCGCTGGACTGCGCAACAACTGCACAAGAAGGCCGTCAGCGAGTCGGCGACCCGTTCGCCGCCATCTTGAACGAAGTCATCCAGCTGTTGAACGAGTACGGAACACGAAGAGGATAATGTACATAAATTGATGACCTGGATTAACGCTAACTCACTGCTTCGACGTCGGTTTGCTTGGGAAGTACTTGTTTACCTGCTTGCCGATCTCCGCGACCCCGATCCAGTCGGTTGGTTCACCCGCTTGCTCGTCGTCCGGGGCTGGATGGTGGAGAATCTCCCACAGCAGCAGCATGCGCATTACCTCGACGTCTTGTGGCGTGATCTTCTCTGCTGCTTCAAACGCGCGCGTCCCGCTGATGCAGCCATAGGCCTGGCCCATGCAGTATACGCCAGAGCTCGTCCCGTCGTGCTGCGTCGGCTGCTTCAAGTTGTCACGCTCCAGGGCGAACATGACGACCGGGAAGGGCGGGACAACAGCAGAAGCCGCTGATACACTGCCACCACTGCAATCACTGGACGCTTTGACGGCGGCGTCGGAGGCGAGGCCACTGGAGCTTCGGTCGGCGGCCCGAACTCGGAGTGTTCAGCGGACTGCGGGCTCGCGCGGTCTTGCGCCGGCTCGGATGCACGACTCGGCGGCGGCTGTGTGTTGGCGGACGGAGCTTGGTCGCTGGCTGGCCCGCCTCGACTAGCGTCTGCATGCCGCCGAGCGGCTGGTTGGGCAGTCTGCTCGGGGTGGCCGCCGATGCCGCCCTCGATAGGACCGGGCGCAGTGGCGTCGGCGCGACCGCTCGAGGCGCCAAGCAACCGCTGGCGCTCCAGCGTCAAACACGTGGAGCCAGTGCCGTCGGGTGTGGACGACGTACGCGGGGCGTTGGTCCGCACAGCCGCCACTCGCCGGCTTCGCCGAGGCCTGACGCGGAGGTCGGCTTCTTGGGCGCGCCACGAAGTGATGCTTGCGCGACTTACACCGAGCTTGTGGGCGGCCTCGCGAGTTGACATGGCTCGGGTCTCTTCGACCATCTGGATCTTTTCTCCACGGTGAAGCGCCGGTGCCCTCGCGCCGCCATCTCTCCGAGCGCGCGCACTTGGCAGCTAGCAAGAATACAGCCGAATAGAGCAGTGATCCGCGGGCATCGCTGGCGGCGAGCCGCACCTGGCGCTGAGCGAGACCGAGAGCACGTCTGCGGCTGCTTCGCGGGGACTTGTGCGCTTGACTAGCACTCGCTTAGCCCAACAGCAAGTCTTTTGGATGACCAATTGGAGCGCTCGGAGCGAACCCTGTCCTGTCCTGAGGTCAGTGCTGTCTCGCCTGGCCCACGCGGGGACACGGCGACGAGCAGTGGGGGCGTTTAACTCGGATTCGAGTGCGCCAAGGAATTGAGAGCGCGAAAGTGAGGGAGAGTGAGAGGGAAGAAAAGCGGGCGAAGCAGGGCGGTCATGAGCAGGCAAATGCAGGTCACTCTTCGTCAGCTGACGGACAGCGTGTCAGTGCAGTAGACCAGCGAGCACCGAGTGCGATCGGGCTTGGTCGATGCGCGAGCGACGTGTCGCCTCGAAGAGCTTGCGCGGCGTCTTCCAGTAGACACCCTCCGACTGCGAACCAGGGTGAAGCGCGCGCGACGGACTGGCCACGACTGCGGTTCGACAGGTAATGCATCTTGCGCGAACGCGCGCTCTGCCGGTAAGCGGTGCTGTTGTGAACGAGATATGCTCGAGCAGAGGACCCGGAATGGTGGCTGCCCTACGCGGACCTTAAGAAATCAACCGGACAGCAGTGTTCAAGCCGCTGACGCAGGAAGCGAGCAGCCGCATCGAGCGCCAGGTCCAAGAGTACTTCAACGATGCCGCGGTGGAGCTCAAGGCATGCGCGGTAACGGACGCGTGGGTTTTCCGCTCGGAGGCGAGCTGTGTCGCTGTGAGCGACTTGCCCCTCTCGGCTATGCGGAAAGTGCTGGCATCGAAGGCTTGGGCGACCCGGGCAGTCCAGAGCTGCTACGACTACTCCTCAATTGATGCGCGCCTGAGAGGCATGCTGCTATCTCCTCGTGGGTGCGAGGTCGCGCAATGACGGGTTCATCGGCGGCCACGGCAGTAAGCGAGCGAAGCCGCCGCGCTTTGCGAATGCCGACTGCTTCGTCGGTGGCACGTTCGCGGAGATTGACTCGGCGACGGATGTCGAACGGCAAACAGTTAGCCTCACGCAAGTGCGAGGCGTCGTGAAGGTCGTTTACGGCAGCCCGGGCAAGATGCTGCGCAGCCACGTGCTCTGTTGGGACAACCGGAGCGCCACCGCGGCAAGCTGTGTGCCAAACGTGCCGCGGCAGGAAAGCTTCCAAGTTGTGCTGGCCGGCCCGATGACGACACAGCAGCAAGCGGTTCTCAGCTGCCAGCACCAGTGCGACGGAGGAGTGGTCTTCCGACTGCATGAGCTGGCAAAACGCGTGAACCCGCTGTACGCGAGCGTCTAGAGCAACTCGGGGTTTTACGACGGCTCCGCTCCGCGTGAGGCGTTCACGACGCAGGTCCCGGGCAGTGACGACATGGACGACTTGATTACGCAGGCGCGGGCCCGACAGGCGGCCGTGGCAGAGCCCGACGAGCCCCACGGCAGCCCCGAGTGCGAAACCACGGTGCTGGAGACGCAGACAGCCCTGCTAGAGACGGTCATCCACCCGCGAGAGGAGGGTCGGATGCGCCACGCGTTCGAGAACCTGACCGGGGACGCGTCCACGTACATTTTGCGGCGGTCGACCTCGCTTCTCCAAGAGAACGATCCGGCCTTCATGGAAAGGCTGTTCCCGCACCTGCTGCCGTTTGGGATCGGCGGGTTCTCGAGCCAGCGATGCCAGCGGTACAGCAAACGGGAGATTGTGCTGCGCTACCTGAACCTGAGCACGAGCCGCTTCGCCACCGACCCTATGTTCGAGTTGATGATGTTCGACTACCTCGCCCGCCTGCATGTGAAGAGCAGTGCGTTCGTCCGGGTCGGTCAGGACCCTACGATGACCTGGAAGGCGATGAAAGTGATGCGGCAGCAGCTGAAGACTGCCATGGAGAATCTCACGGACCAACGTCAAAAGGGACGCTTGGGGAAGCAGCGCCGGCAGCAGACTCCACTGGCTACCGAGGTGATCAAGACAATCCACGCGTCAGCAGCGAAAATGTGGGGCAGCAACGAAGAACGGGACGCATTCCAGCGGAAAGTCAAAGCCATGCCAGTCATGTACGGTGCGCCATCGGTGTTTTGGACGCTGACGCCGAACCCGAACGGCTCGATTGCAGTAGCCTTCTGGTCCGGCCAGGACCTGCCTTCTGGTCGGCCGGACGAGCTCTTGGAGTGCACGGTGCTGAACATGCCAACGGACCCAGCGATGTCCAAGCTCGTGGGCTCCAACACGGTCGTGCAGACGCAGTACTACCGCTTGTGCGCGCGATTGCTGATCGACGTTCTTTTTGGCTGGGACTCGGACGCGGACCGCCCTCGGGCCCAGCCGGGCATCTTTGGCTTGATACTCGCTCGATGGGACCAGGTGCTGTATGTTGTGGCCGACGAGCTGTCGATGACGGACGTCGGCTTCTTTGCGCTCTGGGAAGAAGCGCTACGGAAGGTGAAAGACTGCGCTGCTCCGTTCGGAGGGTTGGTGACGGCGCTGATGTTCGACCATTGCCAGCTTTTGACTGTCCGAGGGGTGCCATTGTTCAAGCCGGCCGACCCGAAGAAACCCTTCTCTGCGGTCCAGGCTCGAGGGTCGCTCATGTACAGGTCCGTGACCATGGTCGTGTGCCTGTCGGAGAACATGCGCTTCGCGGGCGACTCAGAGAAGGGAGAGTGGCTGACGGGCGCTCGGCTCGGCGAGTGGGCCCCAGCGATGCGCGAGTTCATTCGGCGTGCTGCGCCGCCGCCAGACGCCGACCTGGCCGGCCGGTTTGTCCAAGTCATATCGACGGACAACGCAACGCGGAAGCAGGTCAACGACAAGGCGCTGCAGATTGCGAGCCGGACGTTCTCCGACGCGCGCAAAGTATATGCCGCCCCGGCACAGCTGCCAAGGACAATGACTCCGCCCGAACTCGCCCAGCTGCAGTGCCTGTCCGACAGTCAGACCGGCAACATCCCCGTGTTCCTGAAGGTGTACATAGGTGAGTGCGGCGCGCGTGCTCGTGTCCATGCTTTCGGTACGCTCCACTTGCTGACGCAATGTGTTGACGATTGCAATAGGCATGCTGGTGCGGGTGAAAGCCAACCTGTGCATCGCGTAGGGCGTCGCCAACGGCGCAGGAGGAGAGGTCTTTCACATTGACTGGCGCTCGACCACTACGTTCTCGCGCAAAGAGGACGGCGTCTGGGCCGCGACAGAGCCACCGGCCAACATCTACGTCAGCATACAATGCAGTCAAGTCGACGCGCGCTTCCCAGGGATACCGGAGGCGTGGCCGTCGACAGTGATGCCTGTTGCGCAGAGCAAAGCCAGCCTCAAACACGAGAAGCGGTCGGTCAGCATCACAGGGTTCCCGCTTGTGCCGGCGTTCGGCACGACCGTGCACGGCGTCCAAGGAGACACGCGCGACCAAGTCGTCGTGAGCGATCTACGCCCTCCGCACATTCGGCGCGTGAATCGCCACGCGCTGTACGTTTCGCTGTCGCGCCTTCGGACGCGAGCAGGACTATACTGGCACGACAGGAAGCCAGACGACAGCGATTACAAGTACTTCCGCCCAAGCCCAGAGGTCCTCGAAGAAGGCCGGCGTCAGCGAGCGCTTGCGGCGCAAACAGCAAGCCGGACGAGGCTGTAGCTCGACCGACGGAGACCCGCTGGCGTTCGTCACCGGCAGCAGTTAGCAACATCAACGAAAGGCACCACAGCAAGGTCAAGGATCAACAACTCGACGGATCGCACTCACTCATTCTTTTATCCTGCGCGTGCAATGCGAACTGCTCCGCCGCCCAGCTTGCCACGCATCTCCAGCGCACTGCTTCGCTCCGCACCCACAGCAGCCGGCTCTCATCTCGCCACGAGCACGATCGTGCAAGTACAGTGATGGTTTGCTCCAGCTGATTCTCCGATGACCGGCGTGACAGCTGTTGCTCTTCGATCCACGGCACCTCGCACACCAGCTTCAGCGCGCCGACCGGCTAGCACAACGCCGCTTGCATAGCGCCAGCACTTGACGGCTCATGCCCACCGACTCCGACTCCGACTCGCTCGTCGACACGAGTGTCACGCGCCGCGAGCGACAGTATAGCACGTCTCGCACCGCGCGCTCGCTCGCCCGCTCGCTCGCTCGTGTGCGCCGCAGGCAACTCGACGTCCAGCCTATGGGTCAGCTCTGGAGCACACGCACGCAGCACAACCGCACGCAAACCACAAGCGACCGCAACACGTCAGGATCAACTCACCGCCGGCTGGGACTTGCTCGCTCGTCACAACAGCAACCTTGCGCTTCTCCCGGTTCACCATCACCTCGAAGCGACAGTTCGCCACGCACGAGTGGTTGACAAACCTGCAGAGGCTGCCCTGCTGACTCGCATCGACGTACACGCGCTCGCCCGCCGAACTCATTTCTGCAAACTCGAACCCGTATCCGCTGCGTCGCATTGCCTGCGAGAAGTCGGCCGCGGCTTTGGATCACTCCGCAGTACTCCCCGACGGCAGTCTCTGGCGGCAGCGGCACAGTCGTCGCCACGCCGAGTCCGTGGCGCGACAAGGTCAGATGCAGGCAGGCCAGCTCGTCAAGTCGACTGCCGCAGAGACTCCCAACGCCGTAGTTGGTTGGGTTTATTTTTGGTCAATGCTTGATCTGATCAGGGATTGTGATCAAGCAGGTGTGCAGCCGTGAACAATCAGTTTGCTCAACAGAGTGGTGGCAAGGCATAGTTGTGGCTTCCTCTGCCACTTCCTCCCCGTCGGTCCTGCACCTGCTCTCTCGTTTAACAGTCATCTTGAGCACTTTCTTTCGCGTGCCGCGCTCTTCCCGCAACCTGAACTTGTGAGTCCTTCGATGGCTTTCACTCTTGCTTTCACCGCGTCCGGTTCACAATCGCCAACTCCACCTTCCTCATTCTCGTCGCTGCACCATGTCGCGCGTCAGGTCGTCAACGAAGCACGCCAAGGCATCGCGCACGGCACGCATGGTTATGGCGAGAGCAAGACCCAACAACTCAACCCAGCAACAAGAGC